>RCHF01000220.1:0-53912 GCA_003987895.1 Neonothopanus nambi
GTAGAGGATGATAAGGAGTAAGAGAGAATAGGTAGGTTTTCTATTTGAAGTTCAAAGGCTCTTTCTCTGAATTCCAAACAGTAGATTCCAAACACTGGGGGTTTCCTATCTGAACTTCAAAGACTCTTTCTCTGAATTTCAAACAGTAGGCTCTAAACACTGAGACTTTCCCTTGTATTTAGAAGTATAATAACTAATCTATAAGATCCAGGTCACTTATWGACAAGCTAAGGCTTAGTATGTTGAGGTTTTGAGGCTAGACTTCAAGAAAAACTGAGTAACTGATACTGAGGTTCACTTGAATTAGCTAGATTGACTGGGCAGGTTAGTTAGCAACTAATTATCAAGAACTTGGTGTAAAAGAACTTGGTAAAGAGGTACCAGCTAAACTTGTAGGAAGGTAAAATGATAACTTGTAAATGGGAGATAAAGAGTTATAGGTTCTATATTATTTTAATGGTACAATATTGGGGGCTTTATATACTAATTCTAACTACTATTTATATCCATCTAACTGTCTTTATAATGCTTTTACTCAGCTACTGTGCTTTTGACTGTGCATTTACTATGCATGGCTGTGCATTACTGTGCAGCAGCTGTGCTTTGACTGTGCATTTACTGTGCATAGTTCTGCATATAAGTGTGTGATAATTGTGAGTCATGTCCTATTTTTATTTGTGTCCTATTCCTTGCTTTGACCTTCAAGTTAACCTGGCACTATTCTTCAAGTGTTGAGCTGGTGGCTGTGCTGTTCCATGAATTTAAATAAAACTAATTTAAAATCACTGCAGCATTTTGGTGCTAAAGGAAGGTAACCAATATATAATAGATTTGTATTAGTTCAATCTTCCATGCTTGAGGAGGTGTAATGTTAACAGCCTCTAACTGTACATTGGATTCTAGTGTTTCACATACTGAGAGTGGCTGTGTATTTCAATGCTTGTGGCTGTAATGTTCAATGTTCATGTAGATGAGCATTCTTCATTTTTGCTTGGCAAGATCACTGAGTAACTTGAACTCTCCAGTAGGAAGGAAGCACTGTAGTTGTAGAATGTGCAGTGTGGGTTGGTAGAGTGTGCTTGTATGGCCTGAAGAAAGAAAGAAAGGAAAATTATGCTCAAAGGAAGGAAGGTTACACAGTGTTGCAAGCATGGTAGTATCCTCTGCTGTACTATTATTGTATGGTTGTAACCTCTGCTGTATCCTCCACATTGGACTCAGTGTGAAACCTGTAACAATTGACAATACCAAACGCAACCTCAGTCATTTTCTGACTGTAAGATTTACTTCTGGAATGGCTAACTGTTTTCAGCTTTGCTTTCTGAGTGATTCTTCAAGAAAATGGAAGGAGGAGTGTATGGATATTGAGCTCCATAAGTGTAAGGATGTGAGGGATGTGAGGTCAGCTGATATGAAGGCTGAGCTGTGGGTATTCTCCAATATTGAGTGCAGACTCGAAGCCTTCCATTGTATTAAAATGTAATATGGAGAGGTGATAGCAAGTTTTGTAGAATTGTGGGCAATCTACATTGTAGATTGCAACTGAAGTGGTCAATTAAGTTGAAAGAAAGATATTGTAATTTGCTGTTGATGCTTCTGGACTGGATGAACCTGCTGAATCCCCTGATTTTCTTGACTGGGGACCCTTGAAGCTTCTCTCAGTGACTTCAAAGTGGAACATACCTTCCTTTTGAGTGTATACCACTATGAAATGTGTTTGTGATCCACTTTACAAAGGGTGTGTTGTTAGCCATAAACTAGCACAAGGAATACAGAATTTAAGGTGTACATGCTCAGCATGTTAGAAGAAGCAATGTTTACTCTAATTAAGAAGATTGATTCCAATCTTCTGAACTGGAGCTGATGTTAAATTTCTTTTAAATTTAACATCTTATTCTTCACTTATATTGGTGCTTGGATGGGGACTGATTCTAGTCAAGGACTCTGCACTCATTTATTCTTTCATCTATCTATACAGCTTTTTTATTGAAAACTTTTATTATGTCTGACACCGCCCGCAATCCCAGCAGGATCTCGAGCCCTTTCGTAGAAATTATCACGTATGGATCACGAATTACGACTCGGACACGCATTTCACGCACATACGACGTTACATGTCTGGCCTTTTTACACCCATCATGCCTTGTTTTCCTCGTACATGTACTAAGGCAGCGAAGGCGAGTCACAGAGTCAATTATATGGCAGAGGACTGCTCACGCTCCGAAGTTTTGAGCACGGATAATAATGTGCGATTAGACAACATCTGTAGTGAGTCAGGCAACTACACAGAGAGTTTAACGTTCAATGTGTAAATCCCGGACAGACATCATGCCAAATCAAGAATTAACATGTACATGATGGCGAGGTTCAACTTGTATGGGGCCAAAGTCTGTCTCTGTCACCTCTAGGTCGAGAGGTACAGTAAACCTCGTACAAGTTTCTTCTTTACAGGGAAATCCCATAAGTTCACAATAGGCAAGAGCAGGTAAAGGCATACTTACCCGTCGGGTTAGGCATGTCTGACTGATTAAATGACTGTGGTCGGCTGGTCCTGGATATCGGGATGGCTGGCATATTCGTGTTTGCATTGATTGTAGTACTCAAGTAGCCTTGATACTGCTTGAGGACGACGAGATTTAACAGTACGGTGAGCGTGTATAGACGTCCCATTGTGTCAAACAGTATAGTGAACGCTAGTAGGGACGTGAGAAATAAATAAGCAAAGGAGAAACCAGACGCCTTGCCTCTGTTAGAAATAACTAGCAGGATAAACATGAGGGATGTTGCAGATGAGGTCACAAAGCCACAAGCTAGCGCGTTCATCGAAATATGGCGAATGAAGCTAAGAAAGAACTGTTGAGGATAGAGAGCTAAAATGCATTCATGCAGTCTTTGGAATGGTAGAAGTACACACCTTTTAGTACTTGCGCGCGCCGTATGTAGCATTCGCAGCTTGTAGATCAATATCAATGCGATGAATAAATCTGTCGAGGCACAGGTCGCAGCTGCTATACTGTATTCTCATACGAAAGATAAGCTCGAATGAATTCCAAGCCCCAACGAGCGAATATAAGCCAAAACGCACACAGAAGTAGTAATGGCAAACTCGGAGGTTTCAGGGTGAACAACAATGTAAGCCGCTGAGCAGTATGCAAACACGGTCTGTAAACCGATTATTCAGGGTTCAATAATTGCAGCGGATAAGGACATACATGTATAATAATCAAACATGTCATGATGGAAGTTATCACTCTATTGCGAGAACTGTCAGGGGCAGTGAATCAGCTCTCCATTGACAGCATTAGGCTTCAAATATATTCACATGGTCCAATACCGATGAGTGTAGAATGTCTGCTCGATGACTGCCGAAGAGTAAGTGAGAATTAGTCTTGCAGGTAAAGGCCATAGAAGTTTGTCGGATGGAATCCCTGGATTTTTTTAATTATAAAGAGACGAGTCGAATTGCGGAAAGCCAGGAGAAAGTTACCATGGAATTCAGCTACATGCTGTAGTCATGAGAGCAAGGGTTAGCTTAATATACGAAATAGAGCGCAATTCACGCACTAGATAGGCATTATAGCATATGACAGCAGAACATGCAGAGTCTATACATAGAGACACCACCAAAAGCCATTGGAAGCGGGCAGAGGAACGGCGATGCAGGAAATAGTATATGCTGAGCGAAATCTCACAGCCGTAGAGCACAAGATTTATCCAAGAGGATATGAAGTGACAGGGACTGCAGTGATAGAACGAGTTGTGAGTGAAAACACAGACGAGTTCGAAGAAATAGCACCTTACACGTCTGATAGAGCCATAGATAATTACAGTTTGTAAAAGAATACACAGTTGCAGATATAAGGGAGAGAAAGAAGCCATACATTTACGAGTCCAGACAGAGAGATGACAAGTGCATCAGGAAATCGTCAGGGTCCCTATTATTGCCCTACATGTGACGTTAAGGGACGCTATACATGCCATTGCCAAAGCCTGATCATGCCCGCTTATCAGCACATGTCAGGTCTTACCAGACCTGTCTTCTAGGGCTGTGTCAGAAATTAATTTTGGGTTGTTTCCAACGTCAGAAATTCTGGGACCCAATGTATTAGAGTATTTTAGCAACGCCTGGCAAAATGCTCCATATGGCAGAACTAAGCGAAGGTCGGGCCCATGCTAATGGTGAATATTTCAACTGAGCAGCAGTTGCCCAGCTCTTTGAACTTGACAGTGACTCCTACATTGATACTCAAGGTTCAAGAGGATTCCGGATCATACAAGGATGGTCTGACAAAACTAGAGGAAGACAACGGGCAAAGCACTGGATATCTGAGTCGTCAATAGACCGAAAGGGTGGCAGGCAAGAATGGAGCCCAGTGGGGCTAAGAATGGAGTGGAGCGCGCCAAAGTTGTGGTCAGGTTACGGTGAAGCTAAGCGAGAATGGGGCGCTTGGATGAATTTGCTAAAATACTCTATTCAAATTTATATTACTTCTCCAACAGGTGAGAAATTTTACTCCCAGGAGTAAGTGGTACTTATCAGATGTTTGGGCTGGTTTGTGCAGTACCCAGGCAATACGGTAAACATACCTCGCTATACTTTGCTAACGCCACTGGGCTCATACGCTGCTATCGGACGGAGAAGGTCAAGGGAGGTCAAGGGACGAGGCTAGACTGCACCCGAGCGGCACCGGGGTTATAAATCATGACGTCGAAACTTCAACCGACTATGTACGCCGCACGAAACATCGAGTCGGTGTCAAACTCATCATCAAATGGGGCGCACCGAATTATCAGCTGGCCGAATAATGTCGTTCTGCACGACCACCCTCAAATGTTGTTGCCATCCTATCTCTCTTGTCCCTGCAACCTAAAATTTTTAGCACACAAGAAATGAAAAGAAGAAGCGGAGGCCATCAATTAGCATAATGGGTGGAAAAGAATCTGTATGAGATTTGACGGAACATGCAAATTGTTATAAATTACTTACACGCTATCAAGCCAAAGGTTAGCGGCGTTCTGTGGTAAGTGTCTCAATGGATTGCTCAATTAATTCAGAACTCGAAGGGTCTAATGCAACCCAATGTCATAGTGGTCCATTCACCGAAGAAAAAATAGATGATATCGATTGTAGTATCGGGTACCATTGGACTTAGATGTATAGTGACGCATTTTCAAGCCAAAGACTGGCTGAATGAGACAAACTCCGAGTCATGAATATAAAGACCAATGAGTACGGCATTTATTCGTACTAAACTTCCATGAAAGTAAAGCACAACCTCGTACCTGAGAAGGACCGTAGATATTCCAATACTCCGGATCGCCTGCCTTCCAACGAGATACGCATGGAGTCCCAAAGTCGAATTGCTCCCTGAAATCAGTTGCGTCTTTGGTCAATTCGGTACCCAGCCTAGAATATCCGAGAAAGTGAGGTGAATTCGCCATCCGCAGGTTGTCCTTCTCATCTTGCGGTAGAGTGAAGGCATTCCTGAGCTGTGCTATGAACTGGGGTCGATTTTGCGGATCTCTGGCCAGCGTCAGGTCGAGGGTTGGGATGTATTCAAAATCAGCCGTGCGAGTCATTTTGAAGTTCGATAGTCCGTCTTCTGGAGATGGGTGGGAGGAGAGGAGGAGCGCGTGCAATATGACCCGAAATGACGCGATATTGATGTCTTATTATCCTTCGGAGTATTCGAATCTAAGCTGAATAACTTAACCTTTTAGATAGGAAACCACATGAACTATACACAGTACAATCTAGTATAATGAGCTCACTACAAACAGGAATCATATTCGCAGCCGCGCACCAGGAAGAAAACTCGTGCCACCCACACCCATCGAATTCTTCCAAGCAGCTTCATAACCGAAAGACCCGGACTCTTTTACAAAGACTGCAGCCGCTATCCGAAAGATCTTGCGCTTTTCTATCAACAGCAATTTCAAATGAGATTCGAGTTCGCGAGTCAGGAGACCATATTGTGAAGGAACAACTGACGCCGAGCGCTAGCACCTAGTCGTTTGAGGCTGAGCGGCGAGCGCTGAAGCTAAGTCCAAATCTCTCCCGATCACGTGCATCGCTCTCATCGGCCGTCGGACGCTTCTACCGGTCGCACGGACACACTTTTGCTTTACAGGATTCGAACCCCCTCTTCCTACTGGCACCCCTTAACTCTACCTCGATTTTCATGCTTTGTATTCATTTTTCCATTGGTGTCGCATCTACAAAGCTAGACTGGAGTTACCCATTCCCTCCCTAGAGTGTCCCCTCCCACAATTCCTAGGGAATCTCGAGCCCTTTGGTAGATATATATTATCACGTATCTCGACTCAGACATGCGTTTCACGCATACGCGGTGTTACACGTCTGACCTTTCTGCATACATCATGCGTCAACCCTTTTCTCCGTACATGTACTGACGTAGCGAAGACGAGTCACAAAGTCAATTAGACGGCACAGGACTGCTCACGCTCCAAAGTTTTGAGCGCGGATAATGATGTGCGATTAGAGATTAGACAACGTCTTTGGTGAGTCAGACAACTATATAGGGAGTTTAACGTTCAATGTGTAAATCCCCAACAGACATCATGCCAAATCAAGAATTAACATGTACATGGCGAGGTTCAACTTGCATGGGGCCAAAGTCAGTCTCTGTCGCCTCTAAGTCGAGAGGTACAGTAAACCTTGTACAAACCTCCTCTTTACAGGGAAATTCCATACTTAAGTTCGCAACGCGCACGAGCAGGTAAAGGAATACTTACCCATGGGGTTAGACATGACTGACTGATTAAATGACTGTGGTCGGCTGGTCCTGGATATCGGGACGGCTGGCATATTCGTGTTTGCATTGACCATAGTACTCAAGTAGCCTTGGTACTGCTTAAGAACGACGAGATTTAACAGTACGGTGAGCGTGTATAGACGTCCCATTGTGTCAAACAGTATAATGGCCGCTAGTAGAGACGTGAGAAATAAATAAAGCAAGGGAAAAACCAGACTCCTTACCATTGTTAGAGATAACTAGCAGAATAAGCATAAGGGACGCCGCAGATGAGGTAACAATGCCACAAGCTAGCGTGTTCATCGAGATATGGCGAATGAAGCTAAGAAATGATTGTTGAGAATAGAGAGCTAAAATGCGTTCATGCGGTCCTTGGAATGGCACAAGTACACACCTTTTAGTACTTGCACGCGCCGTATGTAACATTTGCAGCTTGTAGATCAATATCAATGCGATGAATAAATCTGTCGAGGCGCAGGTCGCAGCTGCTACACTATATTCCCATAAGAAACATAAACTCGAATGAATCCCAAGCCCCAACGAGCGAATATAAGCCAAAACGCACATAGCAGTAGTAACGGCACCCTCGAAGTCTTCAGGGTGAACGGCAATGTAAACCACTGAGTAGTATGCAAACACAGTCTGTAAACCGATTATTCAGGGTTCAATAATTGCAGCAGATAAGGACATACATGTATAATAATCAAACATGTCATGATGAAAGTTATCACTCTATTGCGAGAACTGTCAGGGGTAGCGAATCAGCTCTCCATTGACAGCGTTAGGCTTCAAATATATTCACATGGTCCAATACCGATGAGTGTAGAATGTCTGCTCGATGACTGCCGAAGAGTAAGTGAGAATTAGTCTTGCAGGTAAAGGCCATGGAAGTTTGTCGGGTGGAATCCCTGTATTTTTCTAATTATAAACAGACGAGTCGAATTGCGGAAAACCAGGAAGAAGTTACCATGGAAAACAACTACATGCTGTAGTCATGAGAGCAAGGGTTAGCTTAATATACGAAATAGAGCGCAATTCACGCACTAGATAGGCATTATAGCATACGACAGCAGAGCATGCAGAATCTATACATAGGGACACCACCAAAAGCCATTGGAAGCGGGCAGAGGAACGGCGATGCAAGAAATAGTATATGCTGAGCGAAATTTCACAGCCGTAGAGCACAAGATTTATCCAAGAGGATATGAAGTTAAAGAGGCTGCAGTGGTAGAACGTGTTGTGAGTGAAAACACAGACGAGTTTGAGAAAATAGCACCTTACATGTTTGATGGAGTCATAGATAATTATAGTTGTAAAGGAATACACAGTTACAGATATAAGGGAGAGAAAGAAGCCCGAGTCCAGACAGAGAGGTAACGAGAGTTTTATAAACGCTATCCCTATTCCGCTGATGGCTATGCTCATTCGGCTCGGCTCTGCGAGTCTTCTGTACATCTGTGCGACTAGACCATTGAACGTGATCACTCCCACCGGCTAGCCGCTTTATATTCAACCTATATTACTTCTCTGACAGGTGAGAAATTTTACTTCCAGGAGTAAGTGGCATTTACCAGATGCTTGGCCTGGTTTGTGCAGTACCCAGGCAATGCGATAGACATACTTCGCTATACCTTGCTAACGCCACTGGGTTCATACGCTACCATCTGACGGAGAAGATCAAGGGACGCTGGATTGCACCCGAGCAGCACCAGGGTCATGAATCATGACAACGAAGCTTCAAGCGACTTTGTACGCCGCACGAAACATTGAGTAGGCGCCTTATATCAGGTTTCCAAACTCATCATCAAATGGGGCGCACCGACTTATCACCTGGCCGAATAATGTCGTTCTGCACGACCACCCTCAAATGTTCTTGCCATCCTATCTCTCTTGTTCCTGCAATCTGGGATTTTTAGCGCATAAGAAACGAAAAGAAGGTTATCGATTAGCATGATGGGTCGGAAGGAATCTGTATAAGATTTGGCTGGACATGTAAATTGTATACTTACGCGCTGTCAAGTCGACGGTTAGCGGCGTTCTGTGGTGTCTCGATAACTTGTTCATTTAATTCAGAACTCGAAGAGTCTAATGCAACCCAATGTCATAGTGGTCCATTCACTGAAGAAAAAATAGGTGATTGTAGTATCGGGTACCGTTGGACCTAGATGTACCGTGACGCATTTTCAAGCTAAAGACTGGCTGAATGAGACGAACTCTGAGTCATGAATATAAAGACCAATGAGTACGGCATTTATTCGTACTAAACTTCCATGAAAGTAAAGCACAACCTCGTACCTAAGAAGGACCATAGATATTCCAATACTCCAGATCGCCTGCCTTCCAACGAGATGCGCATGGAGGGATCTCGAGTCCTTTGGTAACATTATCGCGTATGGATCACGTATCACGACTCGGACATGCACTTCACGCACACATGGCGCTACATATCTAGCCTTTCTATACCCATCATGCCTCATTTTCTTCGTATATGTACTAAGGTAGCGAAGACGGGTCGCAGATTCTATTAGACCGCAGAGGACTGCTCACGGTCCGAAGTTTTGAGCGCGGATAATGACGTGCGATTAAACGACGTCTTGAGTGAGTCAGATAACTATATAGATGGTTTAAAGTTCAATGTGTAAATCTCCAAACGAAGATAATGCCAACTCAAGAATCAACACGTACATGGTGGTGAGGTTCAGCTTGTATGGGGCCAAAGTCTGTCTCTGTTGCCTCTAGGTCGAGAGGTTCAGTAAACCTCGTACAAATCTCCTCTTTACCGGGTAATTCCATAAGTTCGCGACATGCACGAGCAGGTAAAAAGATACTTACCCATAGGGTTAGACATGACTGAATGATTGAATGACTGTGGTCGGCTAGTCCTGGATATCGGGACAGCTGGCATATTCGTGTTTGCATTGATAGTAGTACTTAGATAGCCTTGGTACTGCTTAAGAACAACGAGATTTAAGAGTACGGTGAGCGTGTATAGACGCCCCATTGTGTCAAATAGTAAAGTGAATGCTAGTAGAGATGTGAGAAATAAAGAAGCAAGGGAAAGACCAGACTCCTTACCATTGTTAGAGATAACTAGCAGAATAAGCATAAGGGACGCCGCAGATGAGGTAACAATGCCACAAGCTAGCGTGTTCATCGAGATATGGCGAATGAAGCTAAGAAATGATTGTTGAGAATAGAGAGCTAAAATGTGTTCATACAGTCTTTGGAATGGTAGAAGTACACACCTTTTAGTACTTGCACGCACCGTATGTAGCATTCGCAGCTTGTAGATCAATATCAACGCGATGAATAAATCTGTCAAGGCACAGGTCGCCGCTGCTACACTATATTCCCATAAGAAACTCGAATGAATTCCAAGCGCCAACGAGTGAATATAAGCCAAAACGCACACACTAGTAGTAACAGCAAAGTCGGTGTTTTCAGGGTGAACGGCAATGTAAACCGCTGAGTAGTATGCAAACACGGTCTGTAAACCGATTATTCAGGGTTCAATAATTGCAGCGGATAAGGACATACATGTATAATAATCAAACATGTCATGATGAAAGTTATCACTCTATTGCGAGAACTGTCAGGGGCAGTGAATCAGCTCTCCATTGACAGCGTTAAACTTCAAATATATTCACATGGTCCAATACCGATGAGTGTAGAATGTCTGTTCGATGACTGCCGAAGAGTAAGTGAGAATTAGTTTTGCAGATAAAGGCCATAGAAGTTTGTCGGATGGAATCCCTGGATCTTTTTAATCAAAGAGACGAGTCGAATTGCGGAAAGCCAGGAGAAAGTTACCATGTAGTTCAGTTACATTCTGTAGTCATGAGAGCAAGGGTTAGCTTAATATACGAAATAGAGCGCAATTCACGCACTAGTAGATAGGCATTATAGCATACGACAGCAGAACATGCAGAGTCCATACATAGGGACGCCACCAAAAGCCATTGGAAGCCGGCAGAAGACCGGCGATGTAAGAAATAGTATATGCTGAGCGAAATTTCACAGCCGTAGAGCACAAGATTTATCCAAGAGGATATGAAGTTAAAGGGACTGCAGTGGTAGAACGTATTGTGAGTGAGAACACAGACGAGTTCAAGAAAATAGCACCTTACATGTTTGATGGAGCCCGGGTCATAGATAATTATAGTTGTAAAAGAATACACAGTTGCAGATATAAGGGAGAGAAAGAAGCCATACATTTACGAGTCCAGACAGGGAGGTGACAAAGAGTTTCATAAAAGACGCTAATTACATAAGACCTAAGTAAATTTGTCACGTGCGAACCTCGTGGGTACGCGAGCCACTAGCCGGTGCTTTCAACTTCTGGCCTCGCTACTCCAAGAGTATCGATGTTTTTGTTGGTCCTGGACGTGTCGACTTTATGCATACTTGTCACTATACTCAGCTGGCTTTGTTGATTCAACAAATTCGTCTTCGAGGCTAATGTCCCTAACGTCCGAATCCCCGGTACTTACTACGACCCAGTGTCTCAGCTTTCCGCTATCCCTATTCTGCTTATGGTTAGGCTCATTCGACTCGGTTTTATGAGTCTTCTGTGTATCTGTGCAACTAGACATTGAATGTGATCACTCTTCACTCCTATCGGCTAGCTGCTTTATATTCAATCTGTATTACTTCTCCGACAGGTGAGAAGTTTTACTTCCAGGAGTAAGTGACATTTACCAGATGCTTGGCCTGGTTTTTGCAGTATCCAGGTAATGCGATAGACATACCTCGCTATATCTTGCTAACGCCATTGAGTTCATATGCTACTATTGGACGAAGAAGGTCAAGGGACGCTGGACTGCACCCGAGCGGCACCAGGGTCATGACTCATGACATCGAAGCTTCAAGCGACTTTGTACGCCGCACGAAACATCGAGTCGGAGTCTTATATTAGGTTTCCAAACTCATCATCAAATGGGGCGCACCGACTTATCACCTGGCTGAATAATGTCGTTCTGCACGACCACCCTCAAATGTTCTTGCCATCCTATCTCTCTTGTTCCTGCAATCTGGGATTTTTAGCGCATAAGAAACGAAAAGAAGGTTATCGATTAGCATGATAGGTGGGAAGGAATCTGTATAAGATTTGGCTGAACATGTAAATTGTTATACTTACGCGCTGTCAAGTCGACGGTTAGCGGCGTTCTGTGGTGTCTCGATAACTTGCTCATTTAATTCAGAATTCGAAGAGTCTAATGCAACCCAATGTCATAGTGGTCCATTCACCGAAGAAGAAATAGGTGATATCGATTGTAGTATCAGGCCCCGTTGGACAGATGTATCGTGACGCATTTTCAAGCCAAAGACTGGCTGAATGAGACGAACTCTGAGTCATGAATATAAAGACCAATGAGTACAGCATTTATTCGTACTAAACTTCCATGAAAGTAAAGCACAACCTCGTACCTGAGAAGGACCGTAGATATTCCAACACTCCGGATCGCCTGCCTTCCAACGAGATGCGCATGGAGGGATCTCGAGTCCTTTGGTAACATTATCGCGTATGGATCACGTATCACTACTCAGACATGCACTTCACACACACATGGCGCTACATGTCTGGCCTTTCTATACCCATCATGCCTTATTTTCTTCATATATGTACTAAGGTAGCGAAGACGGGTCGCAGAGTCTATTAGACGGCAGAGGACTGCTCCGAAGTTTTGGGCGCGGATAATGATGTACGATTGGACGACGCCTTGAGTGAGTCAGGCAACTATACAGGGAGTTTAACGTTAATGTGTAAATCCCCAAACATAATGCCAAGCCAAGAATCAACACGTACATGGTGGCGAGGTTCAGCTTGTATGGGGCCAAAGTCTGTCTCTGTTGCCTCTAGGTCGAGAGGTTCAGTAAATCTTGTACAAATATCTTCTTTACCGGGTAATTCCATAAGTTCGCAACATGCACGAGCAGGTAAAGGTATACTTACCCATAGGGTTAGACATGACTGACTGATTAAATGACTGTGGTCGGCTAGTCCTGGATATCGGGACGGCTGGCATATTCATGTTTGCATTGATAGTAGTACTTAAGTAGCCTTGGTACTGCTTAAGAACAACGAGATTTAAGAGTACGGTGAGCGTGTATAGACGCCCCATTGTGTCAAACAGTAAAGTGAATGCTAGTAGAGATGTGAGAAATAAAGCACCAAGAGAAAAACTAGACTCCTTACCCTTGTTAGAGATAACTAGCAGAATAAACATGAGGGACGTCGCAGATGAGGTAACGAAGCCACAAGCTAGCGTGTTCATCGAAATATGGCGAATGAAGCTAGAAATTTATTGTTGAGAATAGAGAATTAAAATGTGTTCATGCGGCCCTTGGGATGGCATGAGTACACACCTTTTAGTACTTGGGCGCGCCGTATGTAGCATTCGCAGCTTGTAGATTAACATCAACGCGATGAATAAATCTGTGACGGCGCAGGTTGCCGCTGCTACACTGTGAAACATAAACTCGAATGAAATCCAAGCGCCAACGAGTGAATATAAGCCAAAACGCACACAGTAGTAGTAACGGCAAAGTTGGTGTTTTCAGGGTGAACGGCAATGTAAGCCGCTGAGTAGTATGTAAACACGGTCTGTAAGCCGATCATTCAGGATTCAATAATTGCAGCGGATAAAGGCATACATGTATAATAATCAGACATGTCATGATGGAAGTTATCACTTTATTGCGAGAACTGTTAGGGGCAGTGAATCAGCTCTCCATTGAAAGCGTCATACTTGAAATATACTCACATGGTCCAATACCGATGAGTATAGAATGTCTGCTCAATGACTGCCGAAGAGTAAGTGAGAATAAGTCTTGCAGGTAAAGGCCATGATTGTTTGTCGGATGGAATATCTGTATTTTCTACGTATGAACAGACAAGTCGAATTGCGGAAAGCCAGGATGAGATTACCATGGAGAACAATTACGTACTGTAGTCATGAAAGTAAGGGTTAGCTTAATACACGAAATAGAGCGCGATTCACGCACCAGATAGGCATTATAGCATACGATAGCAGAGCATGCAGAGTCTATACATAGGGACACCACCAAAAGCCATTGAAAGCGGGCAGAAGAGCGGGAATGCAAGAAGTAGTATATGCTGAGCGAGATTTCACAGCCGTAGAGGACAAGATTTATCCAAGAGGATAAGAAGTTGAAGGGACTGCAGTGGTAAAATGAGTCGTGAGTGAAAACACAGACCTATTTGAGAAAGTAGCACATTACATGTGCGATGAAGCCATAGATAATTATAATTGTAAAAGAATACACAGTTGCAGACGATTTGCAGATATGAGGGAGAGAAAGAAGCCATACATACTTTTACGAGTAGGTGACAATATAAAGGATACGACTTACATATTAATAAGACCCGAGTAAGTCTGTCACGTGCCAACCCCGTGGGTACGCGATGCTCAGGCTCTTTCAGCTCTTCCTTCCCTGCTATCTGGCCTCGCTACTCCAAGAACACTGTCTTTTTGTTGATTCTGGACGTGTCGACCTCTATGCAAGCTTGTCAAAATACTCCTCTGGCTCTGTTGATTCAATAAACTCGACTTTGAGGCTAATGTCCCTAACGTCCTAATCCCCGGTAATTGCTAATACGACTCAGCGTCTCAGCATTCCGCTATCCCTACTCTGCTGATGGCTAGGCTCATTCGACCCCGGCGGCTCTGTGAGTCTTCCGTATATCTGTGCGACTAGACCGTTGAACGTGATCCATCTTCACTCCCATCGGCTAGCCGCTTTATGTTCAATTTATATTACTTCTTCGACAGGTGAGAAATTTTACTTTCAGAAGTCAGTGACACTTATCAGATGTTTGAGCTGGGTTGTGCAGTATCCAGACAATGAGATAGATATACCTCGCTATACCTTGCTAACACCATGGCTTCATACGCTACCAAGTATCGGACGGAGAAGATGAAGGGACACTGCACCCGAGCGGCACCAGGGTCATAAATCATGACATGCATGACATTCAGAAGCTGACTATGTACGCCGCGCGATACATCGAGTCGGAGTCTTATGTTAAATGGGGCGCTCCAACTTTATCAGCTGGCCGAATGATGTCGTTCTGCACGACCACTCACAAATGTACTTGCCATTCTATCTCTCTTGTTCCTGCAACCCGAAATCTTTAGCACACAAGAAACAAAAGAGGAGTCCATCGATTAGCATAATGGGTGGAAAGGAATCTGTATGAGATTTGGCTGAGCTGTAATATATTACTTACACGCTATCAAGCCGAAGGATAGCGGCGTTCTCTGGTATAAGTGTTTCGATTTGCCCAATTAATCAATTAATTCAGGGCTGGAAGGGTCTAATGCAACACAGTGTCATAGTACTCATTCACCGGAAAAGAAGTGATTGTAGTATCGGGCGCCGTTGGACTTAGATGTATGCATTTTCAAGCACTGAATTTGAAGACGAACACCAAGTCATGAATATAAAGACCACCGAAGGACCAATGAGTACGGCATTTATTCGTACTAAAAGAAATATTGCTATGTATGTGTTTACTATTGCCCCAGTCGGACTAACAAGGGTAAAATATAGAAGCATTCCATTCCACACGCCTACAAACCGAAATTAAAATGAAAGGATGGGCTCAACAACGACGACGAGGATATCCTGCAATTGCGAGCTAAGTAAAGTTGATACAATGTTGGTGGAATATTAACGATCGAGGAGCTGTTCCAGACTTGTGCTGCCTTCCTCCAGAAGGACTCAAGCAGAGCTCGAACTGGTAGGTACAGGAAACTGACTGAAGAAATGATCAACTTTGACGCCATTTGGTATTGAAAAGAATACTTACGTCCAAGTGATTGTCTCACTTACGAACGACATGTATGGAGGTTCCGCCATTGTGGACCAGAAGGCTTTGGTAGCCGTCAAGGTCTGTGGTCCAGTACTAGTGGAAGATTCCTCGCGAGCCGCCTGTAAATTAAAAGTCAAATCAGAAAATACGGCAGACTGAGGCTGCTCAGAGACTCACAACAGCGACGGCACTAGCAGCATCGATGCTCGCAAGAGCAGCAACAAGGGTAAGGACACAAGTGAGAAGATTCTTCATTATCAAGGTGATAGGGAGCGAAAGAAGGCGAAGCCAGAGTGAGATGTGCAGAACTACTTGACAACGTTCTTATAATTCGCCAGAACTCAATGCAACACAAAAGACTGCGCGCAAACGTCCAATCCAGTAAAGCTGTTGGCGGATAAACTTAAACAGATACAGCGTGATGATGCGAGTATCGCGACTTGCTCTCCAAAATAGACATAGACCCTTGTCATAACTCGGAGCCCGGAGAAAATGGCTCACTTGCCAAAATTAAATGTAAAAGCTGTCCAATTACGCAGTCCTGTCTGGGAATACATGAGAGAAACGCAAGAGAGGGGCAGACTCGTCTCCAGCAACCTGATCTTGAGATCTCGCAAGGGAATCAGGTTATACTGTAACCAAGGTCTAAAGTCAAGATAACAGACTTACTAGGCGGAGCAGGGCGGAGCGCGAAGCATGATCTTGCGTTTTGAACACAAGATGAAGGATTGCAATTGAACGTGAGTCATTTTAGCCCTGGCATATAAAGATTACAGCACTCGAGTTCAGCTTTGAGCAGCCCCAGACTCATTTGAATCACAGCCCAAGCTATGTAGCTTCCGCAAAGCTCCCGACTTCAGTCATAAGGCACGAGATAATCTGGCTCCGACTTTCGCTTCCTCAAAGGCAGTCTGAGGTCTTAATGCTGCGGAAAAAGTGCGTACATCGTCTGACAAGGGTCCGACAGTCGTCGATATAAGAGAGAGAGGGCGGTAACCTAGGACCCCCGAAAATGGGTGGGTAGGTTGGATACCGATCCACCTAAAAATCGATGATTTTTTAGAAAACCTCGGATAACGGCTCTGCCAAAAGTCCACCTACAGGTCCTGGTGACAACAAAAGGACAGATACTCTTGTCCACCTGCACGGCGTCAGTTGGGGAGTGGCTCGGTTACCATCCACCTATATATGGCACATTGTCTCACGCTCGCTTCGACTGCGTTGACCGATGAAGTGGCCACAATTCTTGAAGTTCGTTCACTGTCTTCAACGGCTGCTCTTCTCCTGGCTTTTGTTCTACTCGCTTGCACTAGAACCTGACCCACAGAATGTGACAGAACTTTCTTGGTTGTTTTTCCCCCTCTGTTTCAGTTGGAGTAGGGTATTAGTGGATGTAGTTTACCACATATGTGTATAGAAAGTGGCTAATGCATGTAGCAGGCTCGTAGGAATTTTTTTTGGATTTTTTGGATTTTTTCCTGATTTCTAGAGCTCGGATACTACTTTCCACCTACAGAGGGCCAAAAACGGAGGTCGGACGCACAATCCACCTACGTAGCTACCAAAAAAGGCAATTTTCCGGTCCACCTACAAACTGGCAAAATCGGCGATTTTAGTATCCGACCTACCCACCCATATTCGGGGGTCCTGGTAACCTACGGTAACAGCTGGCATGGATCACGTGAATGATTGTATACTTTGCTTGAACAGTTTCAAACTCAGACTAGCAGGCGCAGCCTGAGGCAGACGCCCATAATCGTTGCAGTCGTCGGTCACCAGTATACTTAATGAGTCCAGCTGCGGGAGTTAATGAACGTCCAAAAGCAAGTCATGTTTCACAATTTCAAGCGGTAGATGATATTCTGATCGCTCTATCGTTCCGTAGGAGTCTACAGGCCTCCGTCAACGGGAGCTACCAGGAGCGACTGTGCCTATATCATGTCGCTTGTTGGAATAACGTATACCAACATGGCAGCCAAGGTAGATGTTACATTGGTACTGCGCAAATTTTGCGAACTTTCATAGAGCCGAGCATGCTGCGCTTCTCCGATGCTCGCTTGACTGGTGCTTCACAAGTTAGTGAAGTCCCAATAACGATAGTACGCACTGCTGCTTTGGCCGAAACTTCGCTAGGAGATACCCAGAAGAAAATGGAGAGCTAACGAACAGCAAACAGAAGCAGCGGAGGGAAACGACAATGCCTGTATGTACTTAACGAACACCGAAAGATGGAGATTCAGCATTCCTTTTAGATCCCCCATCAGTCCATCTGTCGTGTATACCCACGGCAATCATCATCTCCTGCGCACAATATGTCATTCTCATTCTCACGCAGCCTACCGACTCTCTTTCCAGGAAGTGTACACATCCTAACATCGGTTGATCCAGAGCTGAAGTGCAAGGAGGACGATAATATATAAGGTCTGTACACTCTCCTTCGAAACTTCATAACGCCGACCTTCATTGACGCTTCGAGCGTCGTATCCTCTCATTACTCTCTACCATATCGCTTTTACGCCATGAACATTCGTTCTTTAACTTCGTTCGTTGTGCTCAGTCTACTAAGTGCCTCGACCAAGGCTGCTATTGGACCAACTGGTGACCTGGTCATATCCGCCGTTGAGGTGAGCCCAGATGGATTCAACCGTACTGCTGCCCTCGCCGGGGGCACTGTAGTCGGAGAGCTCGTCAGTGGGAACAAGGTTGGTCTTTCATTCTCTTGGAAAATAAGCTGCGTAAATTGATGATCGACTTCATACAAGGGTGACACTTTCCAAATCAATGTTGTCGACAATCTGAATGATGACACGATGCTGAAAAGCACTAGCATTGTGAGCCATTTCTTATCACTACTTGCAGCAATACATTCTGATTAATTATCACACTGTAGCATTGGCATGGTATCTTACAAGCCAATGGTACCAACTGGGCAGATGGTCCTGCCTTTGTTAACCAGTGTCCTATCGCTGCCAACAATTCGTTCCTTTACACTTTCGAGGTCACTGATCAAGCAGGAACCTTCTGGTACCACTCTCATTTGTGTAAGTTCATTTCCGCCTCTTGTTTGTTGCCTGCTTACCATTAACGACCTATAGCCACTCAATACTGCGACGGTTTGCGAGGTCCTTTAATCATCTACGATCCCGACGATCCTTATGCAGACTTGTATGATGTTGATGACGGTCAGTTCATTCACGGGTATTATGCCCCATTTTTATCCACAGTACTGAATTGTTCTCCAGAGACTACCATTATTACCCTTGCCGACTGGTACCATGACAAAGCAGAAACCCTGACATTCCCGTATGCACTCTCGGCTGTTTGTTCCATTGTAATCGCTAAGGCGTTCCCTTCTCTAGCGCCCCGGATGCTACGCTAATCAACGGTCTCGGAAGGTAAGATATACTCTATCAAACTTGGAATATGTTTAGTCCTGACACTGTGCGTTCTTCTTAGATATAGCACCGGTAATGCCACAGAGCTTGCAGTTATCTCAGTCACCCAAGGCAAACGGTAAGCTTTGGCTCGTAACGTCCTCAACGGCTTCCAACTGCGACGACAGGTATCGGATGCGCTTAATCAACATAGCCTGCGACCCCAACTTCACCTTCCAGATTGACAACCACACAATGTCGGTCATTCTCACTATCTATTAAGGGAGAAACGATGTTCATTTATATACAGGACCGTCATTGAAGTGGACGGGGTCAATCACGAGCAGTATGTCGTCGATTCGATTCAAATATTCGTAGGCCAGAGGTACTCCTTCATCGTGAGTCGTTACCATACAGGCTACGTCTATATTCACCTCTAAACGACGCACACAGCTCGAGGCCAATCAAACCGTCGATAACTACTGGGTTCGAGCTGATCCTTCCACTGGTTAGTTCGATTGACTTCATCAAATTGAAGTATATATTCAATTCTTCACAGGGACAACCGGATTTTCCGGTGGTATCAACTCCGCGATCTTACGGTATGTGGGCGCCGATGAAGTCGAACCTTCTACCCCTCAAGGTACCAGTGTCCTCGCTCTGAACGAGACTGACCTTGTTGTAAGTAAACACAACACTAAAATGGTCAATATATCATTCTAATTGATACAGCCTTTGGACAACCCTGGAGCACCTGGTTCACCCGAGGTTGGTGGTGTCGACTATGCTATGAATTTGGCGTTGGCATTTGTATGTTCTTTTCTTTTATCGCTTCAGATCCAGAGAAATAACTCGGGATCGCTTGCTTACAGGACGGAACCAACTTGGACTTCACAATCAATGGAGAAACCTTTGTGCCACCCTCAGTCCCTGTACTTCTTCAGATCCTGAGCGGTGCTGAAACTGCCGATAGCTTGCTCCCTTCGGGCTCGGTCTACGCGCTTCCCGGAAATTCGACCATCGAACTCTCCATTCCTGCGCTGACTGTTGTTGGTGGTCCTGTAAGTCAACAAAAACTCGCAAGCACAAACGTATTGACTCTGATGTTACATTTCTTTAGCATCCCTTCCACTTACACGGTGTTAGTGATCTCATCTAAAACTGGAGTATTCATGACGCTAACATTACGATTCCACTAGCACACCTTTGACGTTGTCCGCAGTGCTGGAAGCAGTACCTACAACTATGTGAATCCGGTATGTAGTCCACCCAAAGGTAGCCCCCGTACTTCTCTGATATCTTGATTGAAAAGGTTCGACGTGACGTTGTTAGCATCGGAGCTGACGGGGACAACGTCACGATCCGTTTCACTACTGATAATGCCGGTCCTTGGTTCCTTCACTGCCACATTGATTGGCATTTGGAGGCGTAAGTTTTCTCAAGTCCTGTCCTCGAGGCGATAAGACTAATCCTATTTCCGCTTCTAGTGGATTTGCTATTGTATTTGCGGAAGATACGGCTGATTGGAACAGCACCATTACTCCCACTAGTAAGCCCCTCTTTTCTTCTGATGATAAGGGCTAGCGATTCACCGTTGTGTTTAGCTGAATGGGATGATTTGTGCCCTACCTACGACKCTTTGACGAGTGACCAGCTTTAAAGCTCAATTAATAAGTTCAAGGTTACTTTCAGTATCGGGTGAAATTTACAAATTTGTACTCCATACATTATTGCTACTTACAGTAGGTTTCCTTGTA
Organism: Neonothopanus nambi; assembly: GCA_003987895.1. Taxonomy (NCBI): domain Eukaryota; kingdom Fungi; phylum Basidiomycota; class Agaricomycetes; order Agaricales; family Omphalotaceae; genus Neonothopanus; species Neonothopanus nambi. The sequence goes on from RCHF01000220.1 coordinate 20,744, forward strand.
TTGCGGCCATCTGGCAATCATCTTCCTCTTCATGCATGGGACAATTTTCGGATATTACAAGGGTTATTTTTTGGGCCTTAACTGCCTAATCTCCTTTATAACTTAGTTATTCACTGGCTAGCTATTTCTTGCTTTCAATCGTCGCTGAACAAACGTTCAAATCCATCCCCTTCACCTACATTATTTATCCGCAATGGGACATCATTGAGTAAGGTTTTATTTAGTATATGCGATATCTAGGATATCTTCTTCACTTCTCAGTCTTTCAAAGTATTCGTTCACAATCAATTCGACAATTGTCGTTCAATATATAAAGTATTCTACCCAAATGCGCAGAGTCAATCAATACTGTCTTGACTAGTCTGAACTTGCAATTTCTCAGGAACTCCGCTTCCTTCCGAGAACTTTACATCTTCGGGTGCGCCGCATGTAAGTCAGACGAGGGTATGATCATTCTTGCACTCAAATCTAGCTATCTAGCATACGTCACATATGTACACTTTTTCTACGAATGCATATTCAAAGGGCATTGTCTCAAAATTAGGTATAAGTGTCATTAGTATGTACCAGGTCCTTCGTAAATGTTCATGCCTCATGTCCGCGTTTTTGCCATATAGAGGTCAAGTACCACATTCAATATACCAACAGACCATCCATGCTGGACCACAAGGAGCATCCGCTTCGTGTTTCTCTGAGCAAGAAAATTTTACTTGTACTGATGGACTTCCAATCTTTTAGGTCAACCTGCCAGTAGATCTCGAAGTTATACACTATCATTGCAAGAACAGTATTAATCCGGCCAATATGAGGGCAAGAATCGCCTTACTTGCTGGCTTACAAGCCCCGTTACTAGCGAATTGACTGATACCTAGAACCTGACCTCCCTGTCCCATTGCTCGTACAGCAAAATGAGAATACATATGTGCAGTCGTAGATATCGTAATTGTCGTTTCGAAACCAGTTTTTGTCTTGTTATACAGAGATACTGCTCCGCTACCGGAAGGATCGGTGGCACCGACTAGTTCCCACCGCTGAATGTTCGTAGCACCGTTCCACGAGGCGTAAACGCTTAGAAGGTTACTCTTTGGTGCATCGACGAGAGTAATAGCAGGAGAATCTGTGGGTTGTCCGGTCCAGTTGTATCGCAAGGTACGATCTGGAATGAAATCATCCGTTAGATTCTAGAAGAGATGAACACAAGGGAGTACCTACATCCTTCTACGTCTCCAATTCCGTACTGTACTGTCCATAGCAACTCGCCTGTCGGAGAGTACTCYCCAAACCATGGTATCTGACCCCAGCTAATACGATGTAAGTGACATGTTTTGAATAAGTGCGGCGGTGATTGTGGATGTATCACCGTGGAGGCTCACCCTACTAGAAAGTTTCCGTTTGGCTGTAATTGTACGCTCCCTTGGCTTTGAGTTATCGTCTCATTCCATGGTAATAGCTCGGTAATAAGGTCAACGGTCATATTCGTGAAGTTTAGAGATAAATATAATCCGCGAGAGAAAGGCTCGTCAGACACTCCAAACATTCCTGCATTGTCAAAAAGTCTACCGCAAATCCGATAGATTAGTTCGGTATGGGGCGGGTCAAAAAGGCCAATGCTTGAATGGCAGACTCACGTCATTGTCGCAAAAGTTTCGTTCTGCTCTACCCATCGTGCGTGATGCTGCCAACTGAATTCGGTACCATTTTCCATGGTAAAAGATGTATTTTTTCCGCCCATCCTCCATATAATATCACCTGTGGATCCATCTAAGTAGTATATCGTGCTGCAGTGCCGCGAAGAAATGAGAAAGTTCCCGTCGGAGTCTTTCTCAATAGAATTGAGGTGCTACCGAGAGTATAAAGTGATGAGCAGGAACATACACAGTAATGAATTGAACGCACAAAGTAATCCCATGCATTATCCGTTGAAGTGCCGCCGCTTCCTAACGTAGTAAAGCAATCGCCAGGGTCAACATGCTCGCTAGCTTTCCAAGTGAAAAGTGCCTCTCCTGGTGAGTAGCCGTATAAGTACATTATTAATTACCAATGCAATATGAATATATGTAAACTGACCGCTGGTAATGTTGAGCTCCTGTGCCACGCTGTCAAGAACCCATCCATCCTGAGGCCCACCAAATGCTGTGAGATCCATTGTAGCAAATTGATATGCAGTCAACAACGCGGTATTATTAGATGTAATCTGGCCCTGTATATTTCGAAATTCATCTTCAGTAACGAAAAGTAATTGCACTCAGGCTCTAAGGATAAATACCTCGTGAAAATCAGCCAAAGTAGCACCAGTGACTCCTTGCAAGTTTGTCGTACTAAAAGCGCATAGCGAAATCAGTCTTATTACTAACGTCAATCACGCAGAGTTTTACTTACAAGTTGGCAACCACTTCATACTGTTGATTAATCAAAAGCTGGTATCCGCTCCCTACTCCCGTACCCAAAACATCCCCTTGCCATACCATAATATGGGACTCTCCGAGATATGTCTGTTGCGAAAACGCGAGCGTCTGACCGTATTGTGATCCATCCCAGACCAAGGAGCCACTTTCATCAAAGATTGCAGCTCCTGGTTGATTGGTAGACGTGCCTAAGTGGGAACAAGTCGTATTTGAGTAGTTCTATCAACCGGGAACCCAGAGAATCGCACCTCTCGGAGCAGTAAACATCAATCCCGAGGATACCTGAGTTGTTCTATTAACGGGTATTACAAAGTTCCATTCTGCTCTGGAAAACTCCTACTCAGAACTCGTGGCAAACACAGAAGAAGAAAACATGCGTACGGTGTGAAATCCGTCGAAAAGAAACTCTGGTATGGCCCCGAACCTAATGCTCCAGTCGAGTATTCATTACTCTCGAAATAGACGGAATCTCCATTAGCAAAGTCAATGACGCGAAGTAGAGTGAAGAGAGACGCGTAAAAAGTTGTAGACGGGCGAAATCCCATCGCATGAAACGGTGGAACGAGGGGAACTGAACGAGGGAGACATGCGAGCTCAAGTTCGCACCTATATATTGGGCAATTCTCCACATGGTTCCGGAACGGCTTAGTAGCGATACTAAGTATAGATCCCCAACTGGCTGCGCAAAAAATGCCTGAGATGATTTTGTATTCTCAGTTCATTACCTGATGGGTAAAGATAGACATGGAATTCATAGTCATGCCACGCCGCTGACGTCAACATACCAACGGAACGTAGAGTATGAGAGCAGTAGGTATTTTTGAATAATACTGCGAGATTTCAAGGAGTCGTTGTGAGAGACCCGGCTCCTGGCATCGCTCTGGGTTGCTCCGGTACCCTGACTGGAAGTGCCCGTTTATCCGTTGCAGTCCCCGATGCTCCCGCCGGCTCCTTTCAAACTTCCGCCGGATACCAACTGCGTGATGGCCACCTGTCTCACCTGTGCTTCAAAGCCAGAATTTCCTCCGAGTTGAGCTAGAAAGCTGCTAAATGATCTCTATGTAAACACGTCAACTGCGCCTTCTGGGCGACCAGTAGTCAAAGCGCCGGAAAAGAGTGTCGAAGAACAAAGAAATATAACGAAATCCCGACTTTTTCTCGGCTTTTAGCACTTTAGCTGATGCCCAGCCGTCTCCTCCTCCAACCAACAAATAACAACTCCTAGTCGTCTTCTAGTCATCTTGAAGCGTCCTAGTCGGGGGTGCCTGAATGGGGAGCTTCCAAGTTTCGGCTTCAATTGAACCTCGGCTGAGGACTCGGAGTTGACGTTGATAGTCCATGTCACATGTGCGTTAAGCCCTATGTGAGCTTATCTACCATGAAAATCAGGTCCTACATAGCCTTGAATCTAGATATTTATCCAAGTTCCGTTCATCTCGACTCTTGCGGTGTGAGGTGAGAGAGCAAGTGAGTTAGTGAGAGTAGGTAACCAAGTGAATCCCATTACGTAACGTTACTGTCTACTTCCAGCAACTGAACGTGGTCATGCTTGCCTAAAGCGATATCCCTCAAATCCTGATACTTTCAACGATGCCATCCATATAGATACATTTGTGATGTGTTGCAACTGCAACGGTGGATAAGAAAAGGAAAAGAAAAAATGCTAGCTCAAAGTCCCAAGAAGGTTCAGAATAAGTATGTGTATATGTATAGTGGCTACAGACAAAAATAGGATCCCTAGGACGTGCGATGTGCGATGTGCGTGTGTGCGCGCAAAAAAAACGATCAACGGACAGCTGTCAGCTAAGTAATAGCAATGTATGATGTACGAAAAAAAACCAAAAAATCCCAAGTACCTGAGGGGTCGGAAGTCTGATAGACCGAGAGTCAAAGCGACTAGTCACTGTCACTGTAAAATACTAATACTGACGAGAGAAAAGAGTGTGGTTATGTAAAAGAATGGAATAGGGAAGTGAAGGATAGAACCTAATGATGACCCAATCATCATTCAAAATAGAAATGGGGAAAGAAAAGTCAAGTCCGCAGCGTCCGTAAAAGGTAAGAGAAACAGGCTTTCGTACGTGAATTCACTAGAAGACCATCGTACTAGCGAAATACGCGATTACGGCGCAAAGGACTGGTAAGAAACCATTAGCAAAGACAGCAGCGGAAGGTACTGCGCCATTCTTTGCATTTGTAGTGGTAGATGAGCCGTTGCTCGATGATGATGATGACGACGACGACGAAGAGTTTGTTGTACTCGTGGAAACGCCATTGTAGAAGTTTCGGATGATAGTAGAAGCTTGTTCACCCAATCCATAAGTCGGGGCACCCAACTACGAAAAGCGAAGATGGTACAGTCAGCCCAAAGACCAGAAGAGCGAGAAAAAGAGGAAAAGACTCCTACATGAGAAGAGAACTCGAAAGGATACACGGAAGCATCTGCCACACGGACGTTGGCTAAGCAAAAACAGAGGTAAGTCACTAAACCCATACCAGATTGCAAGAAATGAAATCGACGTACAGGTACCATACACCAACAAGTTAGCGTCGACAACACCACCTTGATCCAGGGGAAGCATAGCACAAGTACCAGTAGGATGATACTCAGTACCAACGGCATTCCTCAACCAAGCCTCCCAGTCCGCATCAGTGCTGACAGAAGAACCAGGAGTGGTCTCTGATCCCAGATAATTGCTAAGGGGTGCAGTCTTACTGATTTCACGAGCCATCTTCAAACCCTCACGGATAATAACGAGATCTAAAAACAAACCAAAAAATGTAAACGAAAAATGGAGGGCTATAGAACACGGATCCATGAACGTACCTGAATCGTGCGAGAGATATGCCGGGTCGATGGTAGGAGCGTCAAAGGCCGACGCGGACGTAATGTACAAGTGTCCTTGACTGCGGACAATCAACAATCAGCAAATGCGACGGGAACGGAACAAATCATAACGAATTTACCTCAGAGGGTGTTGTAAGGCGGCTTGGAGAATAACGATACCATTCCCAGTAATACTCAGCAACAGCTCGACTTGTCCAGATTCACTGGGGTAAATCGTATCAGTGACAGTGTTGTAAATGGCCTTGTAACCAGCAATAACGGTCGAGTCAGTGCTTGGTACGAGCGAGCTTGCAGAACTGTCAAGAGCGTTCTTGGCGTCAGATATAAATGACGATGCGTTCGAGCCTAGAAGTGTTGTAATGTTGACGTAGGCGGTAGCGGAGTTAATGTATGACAAGAACTCGGCGGAGCTCTAAAAACACCGTGAGCATGTTGTACCGAGAATTGAAAAAGATACTAACAGCAAGGTCACCACCCGCAGCCTCAACAGCGCCTGCAGTTTCAACGGAAGTGCTATAGACGAGACTGGCGCTCTGTCAAAATCAGTTTAGACATATTATTAGAGACTAGCGTTCTAATCAGGTACTCACGACATGGTCTTGCAAATGCTGGCCAACACCGGGGAGGTTGAGTTTCACATCCACGCCGGCAGAGGTAAGAACGTCCGAAGGTCCAACACCACTCAACATCAGAACCTGTGGGCTACCAATAGTGCCGCCAGCAAGGATGACCTCTTTGTTGACGTTGACAGTCTTCTTGGTATCTGTAGCCGAGGAAGCATACTGGACCCCGGTAGCTGTCAGGTTGCCTGAAGAGGAAGATGACCAGACGATGTTCGTGACGGTAGCATCGGCAAGAATGTCAAGGTTGGAACGAGGGGGGAGGGGGTCGATGTAACCGGAGCGGGAGTAGGAGCGAGTCCAGTTTGCAGAGTTGATAGAGGAGCAAGCGACATAGGCACCGGAGTTATGGCCACCAGTAGGATCCGTGTTGGTATCGACTCCCATAGCCTCTAAGGTCGGGGTCCAGTTGCCGACGAGAGGGAACGTGCTAACCAATTAAGTTCAGACACGGTCTGAATTCAGCGAGAAGAGAAAATGCTTACTAGCCGGTGTAACCCCAATGAATTGGACCACTATTACCGTGTGAGGCAGCGTTGTATTGGATGCCCGCTGTCTCCGCAATCGAAGAACTCGGTGCGTCGAAGGTCTCGCTCTTCTTCATAGCAGCATAGAACGAGTCCCATCCCCATGAACTTGCTGCGGTCTGGTTCTCGGAGGAAATGATGGACTGCCAGGCGTTAATTTCCGGCTCGTTTGGTCGGACGAGATACATGCCATTAATCGCAGACGAGCCACCAAGTACTTTTCCTCGAGGCCAACTCGCGTTGTTGTTATTAAGGGCAGTCTGAGGAGCGGTCTGGAGCAACAATATTAATGAGCTTCGGCGTGTAGAGCTAAGAATAGCTACGTACCTTGTAAGCCCAGTCGTACTGGGACTTCACAAGCGAGTTGTAGTAAGTGTCCGCGGGTGTGTCTGGGAATAGCGAGGTGAGCAAAAAAAGCTGTAGCTCGACTACCAATAAACACACCGATTTGAGTTGCAACCGCGTCTCCCGTGTCACCCGCTTCCAATACCAACACAGTGTGATTCGAGTCCTCCGACAATCTGGATGCCAAAATAAGTCCCGCCAAGCCTGAAAAGAATCGTCCAGGTCATGATACGAAAACGCTAGAGACAATAGCGGCGAAACTCACCTCCTCCAACGATTACAAAGTCATAAGATTCAGAAATTGAGCCATCGGTCACAATATTCCGTGTTTGTAGATTTCTCTTGTGGACATGAGTGCTGGAAATATGAGAACCAGCGGCGAGTGAAGAGAATGTGAGGATAGTGGCCCAGAGAAGATGCCACATATCGGTCGTAACTAGGAAAAGGGAGAAAATGTAGGACGATGAACGTCAAAGCCTGGAGGCAAAAAAGTTGGTAGAAAAATGTTAGTCATCGCAGGAAGTGGCTGAGCTTATAAGGCAAGAAATGGACTGGGGGCCGGACCATGCCATGACGAGGAAACATACGCGGTTATTACCTTTGATGAACCTTTTCCCGGGACCTAGGCTGATCCCAAAGCTCGAGGCCAAGATTCGAGTCGACATTTCCAAAGTCTATGGCCAGTCTACGCTCTTTTGGATTGAATGAAAGCAGAAATGGTACGTTTTCAAGCAAAAAGTCGTCCTTTGAAAGCTATTCATCCACTAGAGCGCGTAGCAAGAAAGAAAATTGCAATCCGACACCTCGTGGAATTGCCACGTGCCACTGCCAACTGAACGGTTCCTTCTCAAAGTTTGCTTACTTTTCTACTTTCTTCGAAGCAGCCTGGCCAAGTGTTTCAATACAATTTGAATCAACAGCTTTCTGCAAGGCAGTGTCAATGCAATCTTCAGATTCATGCTTGACGACCGTTGACATCTGTGGCGGTATTATCACGGCTTCATACATATGTATATCCGTTTGATGTCTGTCTTGTGGGTTGTATAACGTGAACTAACGTGAGCTGAAGGTCTCCATGTTTTTGTTTTAGAATCTCTTCGTACGAACCTCACTTGCGAGTGGACCATAGGCACAGATTTTCAAGGACAGGGATTTTTTTTTTTTGAACAGATTTCCTGTACTTCGAGGGACTCGGTGAAAGGCGGTTCAATCATGAAAATGCAAGCATTGACGGCGTTGACAAGTGTGCTTGAATAGAAAGGTACGTACGGGGATTCCTATCAGAGTGCTTACGGTCATCTAACACCGTGACTAGGAATGGCCGCTCAGTCAGGTAGTACGCAATCCTGTACTTTCCGTCTCTGTCTTTGTGAAAGCCACTAATGACGAATCAGAATGTCAACAGGATCTACCACTACGGAAAATCCCAGTAATACTCTCAAGTGAGTCAAAACTTTCGACACAAAAAAGCAGATTATATTCTCGGCATGCCACACAGGCATCATCCGTTTTTGGCTCCCTGCAAATGACATCCCGGCAGTATCCAGAAAGGGATGCGTCCATGGTCCGAGCACATTCTTGGCACGTTGTCAGTCAGAACAGTAAGCCTTCAAGATTCTTCTGCGATTTCCGATTTGCACTCTCACTTCTTAGCGCGAAACAGGTAGGTAGGTAGGTAGGTATATTGACCGGCTCGGAATTTGTACGCCGCAGTCCCAAGCCCTTCATGACCTCTACACTGGCGCGACATATTCGGTACCAGGGTCCTGCGTGTAGAGCTCAAAGACTTATGTATATCGCCGTCGACATCTTCGAGAGTCACTGGCAAATGACAATTGTGGAATCCATGAAGTCCAGGAAACAATATGGCATCGTCCGACTCCCTCACCCCATGCTGAGGCTCAGCGATGTATCTTCCGCGCCTGCGGTGTTGGAGGGCTTCGTCTGTCAGTTTCGGACATCAGTACTACAGTAAGTCACCGTCCTACAGAACTCGAAGTGCTTCGTAGCTTCTACCACCTAGATCGAACCGATTATTATCATAGCCGAATCATACGACTCGAGAATACCACCAGAGCTTAGCGCAACACCGTGATGATCATTTCGGATGAAGCTGTCTCTCGAGGTTTGTCAGAGACAGACCGAGAGATATGGTGCGTGTTGGTTCAGTCCACCTCTCGATGCTCATTCTGGCGTACAACCATCTCAGCGTAATCCTTCAAAGTGCTTATTTCACTTCTACCTCCTTTCTGTTTGATACTGTACTACTACTGCTACTGTCAGACCACCCCCGCAGTCTTCGCAAGCTTCTAAGTACGAGCCCGCGACGGGCTATACAAACCGCACTTCTTCAAGATCCGGGACAGCTGCTACGTTTGAATGGCTTGGTCTCTTCTGGCTTGAAGACCTTGGAGCTTTTTCTGTCACACTGTACCATTGATGACTATGGAGTCTCCGTATACTATGCAGGAGATTTCAATTTCGGACTTGTGGATCTATAGAATATCGGTCCAAAATCCGAAAACCCGAAATGGGTCTAGACTCTATAGGCCCCGGTTAATCCGACTCGTGCACGCGGCTTTGCCCGACCCGCTGCTTCGCAGACCCAAGTTTGAAAAAGTAGCGCCAGCTCTTGCAGTTTCTTATGCTATTGGAAGATTCTCCTCTCTTAGGGTAGCAGGAGCAGAACGGACGTCAAAGGCGATGCAGCAATTCCTATTGCTCCCTAGTGAGGACCGTATGTATATTAAAACAAGACCCGTGAAAGATTTACTTCGTTCAATACCATCCGCAGTCTGACATGGAGAGACACAGAGACACAAAGCCATTGGCTAGTTTACTGACTCTCGGATTACAGACTACTTACTTTCAAGACCTTCATCTCATCTAGGAATTAAGGTCACTGCGGTTCCTATCAGCATGAATACTTTCTTTGTCGAGCCCTCGCTTTTTCAAAATCATCCTACCGTTGTAAGTCTCAATACCTTCCTCATGCTCTCCTTCACCAGCACCTCCGATTCTCTTGTTCCTTCCCCTCCCCTCCCTTTGTCTCGGTGTACTTAGGAAGTTTACTGACTCTCGGATTAGAGACCAATTCCTTTCAAGTACTTTATCTCATCTAGGWRTYAAGGTCACTGCGGTTCCTATSAGCATGRATACTTTCTTTGTCGAGCCYTCGCTTTWTCAAAATCATCCTACCTTTGTAAGTCTCAATRCCYTCCYCATGCTCTCCTTCACCAGCACCTCCGATTCTCTTGTTCCTTCTCCTCCCCTCCCCTTGTCTCGGTGTGCCCAGGAAGCGGAATCCTTATGCATTTACATATGCAGAATTTACTGACTCTCGGATTAGAGACTAATTCCTTTCAAAACCTTCATCTCATCTTGGAATCAAGGTTACTGCGGTTCCTATGAACATGATCACTTTCTTTCGCTTTATCAAAATCATCTTACTTTTGTAAGTCTTAATACCTTCCTCATGCTCTCCTTCACCGGCACCTCCGATTCTCTTGTTCCCTCCCCTCCCCTCCCTTTGTCTCGGCGTGCCTAGGAAGCCGAATCATCCTTATGTATTTATACAAATGGTCTAAACCACCTCGACTCGGACCTCCGCCAATCATATGCCTAGAAGTACGTATACAAGTATTAAATCTTAATTGAAATTGCCCTTACTTACCTCAAGCTGAATTCAGGGCTATTAGAGGGGTAGCGAGCCGTAGGGAACCTATTAAAGTACTTACTTCCACACAGGACTTCACAGGACCCACAGGACCCAGGACAAAATACAAATCTGGCAGGCCCGAGTCGAGCTCGAGTCGTTCGTGTGAATAGAAACTTAAAGTTTGGTGGAAATTTTTGGAAATTTGAAATGAAGACATTTGACGAAGTACCTGGGTGATGGGCCCCACGGTAATCTACTGTAAGTATGTATGAATGTATAACGATGCATGCGAGACGATACGAGACGCCGTGAAGCTTGTGCTGAGGTCGGTACTTAGTACCCCTGCTTTAAACTTGATTAAGACTCGATCGTGCTATATATTTACCCTACAGCTATACCTCCGAATCCGTGACAAATCTCTGACATTTTGACTGTCGCCCGGGGACTCGGAATGTCACTTATAGAATGCCCGTGACGAAGGGAGTACTCGGGATGTCCCAGATCTATTCAACCGTGATTTCTAGGCTAAGGATACATCATGATGGTGTATGATGCCAACTTGTAAGAACTTCGAGGAAGCATGAGGGAGGTTCGGTGAGGTATCATAAGACCCCGGGATGAGGTCAGAAACTCGGCAGACTTGGCGGGTCATCGATATAGATTTACTTACCGGTGTATTCATTCGTGGTGTCAGTATCTGACTCGGAAAAACGCCGTCATTGGGAGGACCTAGGTAAAAGGTCATAAAGTACAAAGATGAAGTACAAGGGGATTAACTGACACGGCGATGACATCCAAGGCAAGTTGTATTCATGAGCACAGTGCCCAGGGGGCTCGGGATGATCCCGAGTCAAAGTTCCGATTCTAAGTTCCTCAGATTGATAGGATTAGGATGGGACGGTACTGATATACTTCACCGCGAAGCACCGGGCCCTTAATACTTATACTTGGGTATATTTTTACTGGCTTTACTGTAACCTCCATCAGTACTGCATCATACGAGCTTGACTGCGCCTGCTCCTGCCAAGCTCCCGCCTCTCTAATAATAGTAGGCAAGGTTAGGACTAGAACAAAATCTTTCATGTGTATTCGCAAGTGTGCCATATCGACAGGTACTATGTAGTCTACTGGGGTACATACACCATCCAGACTCACCACTCGTTCCTTTCACCTTTCCCATTCTAGACAGACCCATCTCTTTGACTCCTTGTGTTTTGGGTTTGTCCCCTGGGTAAGTATTTCGTATTTCAGATTTCAGATGTCAGAGTTCCGAATTCCGGTACACTGCGTTGAATGTCAATGTGGTGCCACGCATAGTCTAGATCTGACTCCATCTTCTCGAATTCCGGAAGAACGAATCAGAGTACCGGACTTGGATAAGAGTAAGGCTCAGCCGAAGGAGGGGTGGAGGTACATACACCGAGAATGAGCCTGAGGTGAGATGCCCTGGATCAATTGTCAATTGGCTGAGAAAGACAGAAAATAGTACGTTATACTATTGTAACACGTTTTCACGAGGGACATTTGATTCTGAAGGTTGGTATGAACCTATCATTCGAGCTACGATTTGAACTCGGAGGTCTAAATACTAATACTTTAGTATATCAGATATCCGACTCCGAGGCAAACTGATCTCCTTCACTTCCGACTCGGATAACATATCAATCTCTTTAATTTCCAGATTATCCATCACCGGCACCACAAACGAATCCGAATCCACCTCCGAAAATCTCACCCTCCGGTATCCCTGAGCGCCCAAACTTTAAAGTATAAAGGCCCATACAAACTCATCAATGCCGAAAACTCGGAGTCGGAGGCAAGAAGGCCTTTTCACAGCTTCGTGTACTTCTTGTACTTCGTGTACCTATTTTCATGATCATGAAGGGAGAAGATGGTGTATGAGTGCATACATACATATACATAGGGACAAGGAACAAACAGGAAGAAAAAACGAACAGCGAACAACGAATAGGGAACCTCATGACATGATGGATTCGAGCTTGGCGGCTTTGATTAACTTACTTTCTATAGGTATTCTTCACATAATCGTATTCGGAAGGGACCTTGGACTCGGACGCGTGTTGTTATAGATGGAACAAGGGGTTAGTTCCGAGGATTCTGCCGATTTCATGGCAAAGAGTGGAGTGGGGATGTATTGCTCCGGTGAGAGTTGAATGTTGAACTTGAAGTTGTTTACGGTGTTCCGATGGGGTGCTCGTGTTTCTACATAGATGGTACAAGATACGTATATATGTATGTATATGTACAGAATGCTTGTGCAAGATTAATTCGGAGCCCCTGGGTGGCGCCGTAACAGTGGCGCACGAGTTTGGGGGACCTTGACCTGACTAAATGAAATGAAATGAATGAAATAAGGGACCCGTTGAACGTGATTCCGTTCCATGTCAATTGAGATTTTCGGAATGGAAATAAATACAAGGGCAACGTGTGGGGTTGGGTCGAGAGCACTCGGGCAGGTGGATATGAATTCATAAGTGCAGATGAATGTAACATATGTATAGGTTCAATGATTGAAAGGTGTTGAAGGTATTTTCTGAATAGATAGACAGCAATGACAGGTGGAAGGTGACATTCGACGTTCGACATATGTATTGAAAGGTTCACTTCTGCACTTCTGTGGATATATATGTGATAGGTCGGATGATCAACACTACATCGTGGCATTCGCATGGCAGTCACTGTACCCTGAAGATAACCCGATTACAAAGTTACCATATGTGTGAGATGTCAGCAAGATTTTTTTTGATTTCTGCGATAACCGTATTGTACGATGTGAAACCACCGAGGATTTAAATTGGATCTTGCGAGCTATCGGAGGTCATTCAAACAAAGCCACAAAAAGTTTTTCGAAAACGAGAGTACACAAAGCTGTTTACGGATCCAAAAGGTCTAGAACGTACGGATTAGTGGAAGTGTGTAAGTCCGTCGAAGTGAAGAGGTCAAGGTACGAGGAAGAGATGCGGGGTTCGGCATCTTCTTGTTTTTTTGATTCGGATCAAAAGGCATGTGGTCATCGAACACCAAGGCGCCACTTAACCTCCCACTGGTTCCTCCTTTACTTCCTCCTTTCCTCGGCCGTGTCTGCCTTGAACGTTTATACGCTCATTTACTCTCTTCTAGGCCCTTGTTCTTCTTTAGATTCATTTTGTTTTGTTTTTTTGGATTCAGTTCAAAAATTTGAATCAACTTGTTCTAACGTCAAAGGGTCGGTCTAGGTACGTCTCATCTCCGATCCTTTTCTCTCCTTTTCTGTTTTCCCTAGAAAAAAAGACATATTCTGAATTCCCCCGTTCCGGCGTTTCAGAAAAATCTCGTATTTAAACCCCCCATCCAACCTTTTTCATGGACAGTCTTTGGTGTTTTCTAACCTCTGCAATCGTTAGAAGCATTGTAGAAACACAACGCACAAAGCACAAAATCCCCTCGAAATCGTTCAGAGATCAGTGTTGTTCTAAAGATGATCCGCTTCGATAACATTCCTCCCGAGGTGATGCAAGCGATGTGCACACCAATGCACCAAGTTCTTGCTCCAGTTCAAATCCCTTCAGGTTCGGGTTCATCGGCTCCAACGATGTCAGGATCGTTGTTCATCGGCTCCTTGTCCGCTATCAATGATCATGATCTCCTTCACACGTACCGCATCTCTCATTTCGTTCAAGTCATCGACGCGCCGTGGCTTCCTCCTCTTCCAGATACGGATGGACATGGAGTGAAAGTGACGAGTTTCAAGATTGAGATTCTGGATGCGGCCAATGTGGATTTGAAACCCTATCTTGAGGCGGCGTGTAGCAGCATTGATAGGGCGCTGAGGAGTGGGAGGAACGTACTGGTTCATTGCCAGCAGGTCAGTGATCTTCGTTTCTCCTTCCCCCATCCTCATTACCTCCCTCGCTCCCTCCCGTTGCGCCCTATACCCCGCGGATCATCTGACTCATCCAACTCCACCCCACAGGGCGTCTCCCGCTCCGCTGCCATCATCATAGCCTACCTAATCCGAAATCACGGAATGTCGTACGATGCGGCGTTTTCGCTCCTTCAACGTCAGCGTGCGTGCGTTAAACCCAACTCGGGGTTCGTCAAGGCGCTTAGAGAGTGGGAAGGGGCGTGGAAGAGGCCGGTTATGGGTACTCGGAGGTTCACGAGTTGATTTGCCCCCCTATATAAGTAAAGCGATATCTGGATACCCAACGGTTTCTTCCCATTGTAGTAAGATTGGTAAGGCCTTGTGTTTTTTTCTCCGAGGTTCTGACTGAGCGAGAGTTTTACAGGTTTCAACTCTTCCTCTCCTTGATATTCCGTCCACAGAATTTCTTGTTTTTTCACTCATTCAACATAACATACCTACGTGTACATCCTCTCTTTCTTTCTCTTTCTTTTGGTATAAGGGCTGTCTATTGGGAATACAGTGTATATATATATATAAATAATAAATACGGACTTGTGGTGGTTCACTCACGAGGGGGCGACTGAGCTCGGCATTGACGTCATAAATTGGATTATTTCTCCGTATGAGTTTTCAGGTACATCCGAATTGTTAGCCGCCGGCTACTATGGCTATTAGGGGATTATCGGGAAAACAGTTTTCTTCCCCAAAGGTCGAGGCCGTCAAGTTCAAGTTCAAGAAGAAAAGTAAGAAAAAAATTCCAAAAATTAGAAAAAAAAAAAATTGACAAAATATCTACAATGCAACACCTAAATCGAAATCACTCTTACTCTCCCCATGAGGAGACTTCTGGTCATACTCCGACAGATCATCGCTATCATAACCTTCCTCTACTTCCTTCGTATCCTTTCTCCTTCTCCCGATACCAAGTTGTTCGTCTAACCCATCACCCAACTGAGCTCGAGTGAACGTATGCGCTGTATCGCTACCTCCGCCACCTCCAGCACCACCGCCGCCACCATCATCGAGCGCTCTCAAGTGAAGAGAATTCGAGTTCGAATGCGACGTTGATTTACTCGAACGTGGTCTTGAGGATCGATACTGTGAATGCACATCTCTCGTGATAGTAGCCGCCGAAGGACTTTGTGGGACAGGGGATACTTGTGTTTCCGTTATAGTAGACGTGTGAATGCTTATGACGTGGTTTAGAGGAAGTGAACGAGAGATGGAGTTGTTGTTGTGGATTGAGTCGGACGGGTAGTTGGAAGGTCGTTGGCTTGAGCGGATTATTATGAAATTGAAGGTTATTCCGATTATTTGGACCACCTTTATACGGTAAAGGAAAACGGAAGGAGAGTGAGTACTGGTTGAACAACGCAATTAAAAAAGGAACAAAACTCACCGTATCCGACACCCCTAACTGCGCATTATTCGAGGACATGTAAATCACAAACAAGATACCCATCGTAACAGTATAAATAAACCCAGATTCCAACACAACGATAATAGCTCTAGCCAAAGGATCAGTATCTTGATCAAGTCCAAGTCTAAGCATCTGTCTCGCTCGAGCTTTTGACGAAGACGAGGGACCGTGACCTAAATTGACGAGTCCTTGACTTTCATGGAAGTATCGTCGTGAACGGGATTTGGTACTCCAGAGACGGTGTATTATGAGAGAGGTTGTGAGGATGTTGGTGGCGAGGGTGGTGGAAAGCATCGTTGTTATGAAGGGTCTGATGTTCTTGGAGTTGAGGGTGCCGGTGTTGGTGGAGGCGGCTTCGATTGCGGCTGCTATGCACCCACAGACTGGACGGTTCGGGTAATGAGGGTTAGACAGGAGAGAGAAGGGAGGGGAAGGGAACGTTACCTGTTCCTCCTAGCCATAGAAAGACAGGTACTATAACGATGCTGTATCTTCTATCCCAAACGAGAAAACAGCGCCATATCTGAACGTATATTCCCCAATGAATTCTTAGCCAAACAAAAATAATTGGCCGAGAACTCACCAATATCGCATCCCCAATAAAAGTCTGCGCAACATAATCCACCATCTTCATAACATTTATCCAGCTCCCTAAGTTATTGAAAACCTCCTCCGCCCCGTCTACACCACTCCCTCCATTATATAACACGAACGCCTCGATGTTATGCCTCAGCCCGAACGCCACGTCAAGCGTTGCAAAGACAAAGAGCGCTAGCGCGGCGAGGACCATGATCCAGTTACGTTTAGAGGGTGGCTTGAGATGGAAGCGGTTCTCTGGTACGAAGAGAAGAACGCGCATACACCAGAAAAAAGTGACGAGGAATATACCTGGAAAGAGATGTATACACGTTTGAGAAGAGGAAGCAATAGAAAAAGGGAGGATACGTTGGTTTTGCTCACCGTAAGCAACAGACTCCATGAAAAGAGCCACTATCTGGGCAGTATCGATAGGAAATTGAGAACCCATCGTCGTGGCTTGATCATACAGTATTGTCGAATCCCTACTATCTTTGGCCTTCTCCAATTGTCGTCACTTGACAGACCGAATCCCGAGTCGTGCAGCTGAACGAATGCTGCTGAAAAAGATCCGTAAGACCCGTATATGTATATGATGAATCGTTATCAAGAGATGAGCCCCACGAGCCAGCGCCGAGGCCCCCGAGACCAACGAGAAACGACAGGACTAGGCGCTAGAGATAGAGGCGAAAGGTGTCGATAAGAACCCAGACTCGAGGGAAAAGGCCAAAAACGACGATGTATTTGGGGATACGTTGAAAGCAGTAGAAAGGGGTCAAAAATGAAAATTATATGGGAAAAGGTACAGTAAGTAAACATTTAAACCCGAAAGCCGACACAACGCAAATTAACATCGCCCCTCTAAATTTAGGTTTGCTATAGACAGCGCCACCAAGCCCCCAAGCAGGCACAAAATATAGAGATAAATGTGAGATAACACGTTCTTTATTTCTGGATGGAATGAGATATGGATTGGGGAGAGGTTAAAATAGGTTAAAATCCGTAAAACACGCATCAAATTTCAGAAGAAACCCTTGATAAATTGGATTGGTACGCATGAAAATGTCAAAAAAAAGTGAAATTGTAATGTGGAAGATGGATCCTGTGAGGTCCTGTGATTGTCGGAGGCTTTGATGCTAAGTATCGCTGGATAGCTTGAAGATCGCTCTGTTGGAATGATAGTCATGTTTTGAAGCAAGTCCTTGCGCTCTAGAACTACTCAGAAGTTGTCATGCCACAATCGCTGAGTTGACTTGATCCGCCCGACGGGAGCAGCCTGCAGCAGCGAGGACCTGCGAGGACCTGCGAGGACTCAGCTGGATCCAGGAATGAGGGGGCATGAGGGAGCATGTGGCACGGGGGGCGCAAGGTCGTCCTGATGAGATGTCGTGTCGGGCCCCGGCAGAGTTGAGGGAGAGGGAGGGAGAGGAAGGGAGATTGGCAAGCCTCAAGGTGAAAAGTTGATATATTTTTTTTCACGTCGACGCGTGGCAATTTCCTTCTGTTTTATTCCACTGTTCTACGCTTTCGAATGTCCAGTTCAACATTCATAGAATACGAGGATACAAAACACGAAAGAGAATATGTATGAACTTTACATGGCACGACTGGGAAGCAGCTGTCACTCACATTGAAAAAATCTCATGTCAAGTAAGTACCCAGTACCGATCGTCCTGCATAGAAACCAACGACAGCAATTTCAAAGCCGCAGTTTATGAACGGAAGTTGGGGATGGCCAAGTTCCTTGGCTCAACGGGGTCAAAAGATTAAGCGGAATGCTGATTCTGACAGGAAATGGTGCCATTTTTCAGCTCTGTATACATATTGGTTAGCTTTCGACGAAACCTGACAAACCCAAGTCTTGACCATGAACGAAGTATGAGAATGGTGGCACCGGGGTCCGGCGACCGAACCTGGCACGGACAAAGCGGAGGACTGCGGAGGAGCGTGGAAATTTTCGCTTAGTCATCGAGCCCAGGCTGCTCTCCACGTGGTGACCATTCTTCTCTGCGACCAACACGAGCTACTGCAGTGTCTTATTGAAACTCTTCTTCAAAGCTCGACGTTTGAATCTTAACGTGAATTACTCCAGTGGCGGTATTGAATGAATTCGTGAGTGTGATTGTAGCAAATGTTAAGGTGCGTTGGACCTTCCTTAGCTTCAAACCTCTCAATTGATTCGCTGATATGATATAGCAGGAGTGGTACTGAGAAGAAAAGACAGGCCTGATTTTGTCTACCTAAGGGCGTACAGTCTAGGGTATCCATTTTGGTGCTCTCCACCTTCTGATAACCAGGCATTTCGAGCTACCATCACATTCCGTATCACTTTGTTTTTGTGCTCGAATTGATTATGTTCACCATATATTGGTCCCAAACAAGCCCTCCAGATATCAATAGAACCGAATGCTGATTGGCTCTTTCCCATCAACCAGCCGTCTATGGACTATGTTACTAGTGAATGACGACCACTGCGGAGAACAGGTAAGATTTCAACTCATCAATTATGGCAAGCTGTAACGTACCCCATTCCCGATGAACACCGCCGCCCTGCGAGCGATGTCCATATCTACAGCCATGTTGACATCTGTCTGTTCTTGATCCAGCGTCAAATCTCTGCTTGACCTAATCGTATTCCACCCATCCTTTCTCAAAGCATCCTTCAATTCGTCTAGCCACTCGCTCTGCTCGTTTGTCAACAAGTAAAGCACGTCGAGCGTCCTGGGTATATGCTCTCCCTTCGTCACACCGGCTTGGATGTAGTCTGCCTTCGAGTCTTTCACCTTTTTCACGATCGCTTCAAATGTCGGTAAGCAGTGTTCCATGTACTTTTCAGTATTTTCAGGGGTATTCCAACCCCAGCCACCACCCTCGGGAGGAACGAATAGATCTGGGAGGAATCTTAGTAAATTCCAGCTGTAGAAGGTAGAGTTCCACGTCGCCAAACCAATGCAAGCGTCTTTATAGTCTCCTCGACGCACATGCATTGCAAGCATACGATCGTACGGGTTATGGGAGACGGGGTGTGGAGGGCGCGGTCCATGAGGGAGGAAGAGGTACTCATTCCTATCCACCGCGCTTGCTACGATCGGAGAGGTGGCAAGAAGTCGAGAGGTAGGGGAACGAGAGAAGGATTCCCATAAGGCAAGTACACGATCGGTTCCCCACAACCAGAGATCAAAAGTCTGCGGATATCCGTCTTCCTCTCGAGGAGCGGGGACGATTTCAATGCATCGTTCAGGCGCCTCGAGAAGTAGCTTCTTCCAAGTATTGAAGATTTCGTCACCCATGAGCCATTCAATAGGTGGCTTGACATCACGGGTGTTGATGATTCGGCGCTCGTTTTCAGGACATACAATGTCGAACCACTTCTCGCTGATTGATCGGGGGGCGTCGTCGCCAGGCTCCCAGTTACCACCGACCGTGGGTCCAGAGATGATTGCGTTGATGGGGGTTCGAGGAGGCCATTCGAGGAATTCGGATTCAGGCCAAGCATAATACTCTGGCTTCCAAACATAATCTTGGAAAACGTATGCTCTTTTCGATTCATACGCAAGGTGAGCGTTCATCAAGCTTCCTATGCTGTAAGAAAATGTCTGTTATCCATGAAGAGAAGACATGCTTACACTTCGTTGAATACATTGTTCCACCCAAGCATCTTGATTTGATTCGAAAACTTCACGTATCGACCAGTTTTTCCCTCAGGGAACGGTAGGTCAAGATTATGCTGTGGTAGGTCCTCCTCCCACTTTCGAAGCTTTTCGTACGTAGGAGGACCGAAGCCGTATTTACTACTGCCGGTAAGTGAAGCTTGATGTCCATTCCCCAATGGTAGGCCGGATGGGTATCGCCTTATACCCCGAATGCTCAGATGGACGAGTAAAGTCAAAAACAAGAACAGAGATACACCGATAATGATCAATCGCCTCTTGCCTGTATTAACGAACTGCGTGAACCGGCCACGCAGATGACTCCAAGACGGAGGAGAGACATTGGTAGCCAAGCGGTGATATTGCCAGCCAGTCACCATGTGATGATGTGTAGGGGAGGAAAAATGAAGGGAGGAGGAAAGATACAACACTCACGATCCAGATAGATATATCATGACAAATGTACAGCCCCGTCCTCGGGATTGAAGCTAGTACTCTAGAAAGCATGATATAAATCTTGCCATTTTCAGGAATTCCGAATAAGTTGAACAGGCAGCGCACAGACGTGATACCCATCATCTTCTAGCCTCCATGAGCCGGGAAAAACGTGAATGCAAGTGCCTTGAATACAGTTGTTATCGAGTAGAATCATTATCTCATCACCACATAACCTATTCAGAGGAAAGTGAAATGTCCAAAGCCTAGGCTACAAAAGAAGTGTAAAGTCTAGATTGGCATAGTATAGATACTTATCTCATACAATCAGGGCTTTTAACGGCTCATTGACTTTTAAAGCCTTGAGCAGAGGTCCACGGCTTAACACTGCCGTCATGGACTCGGATCAAGTCTCATGAGTCTTCTCCCAAAAGGACATACTGATTCAGCGAGAATTAGTTCTGGAAGACTAGGGCAACAAACGGGAGATATAAGAACTGCTCTGACAGTTCTCCGAGTGACCATGAAGCAATATGCGTTGAGGGAGTCCATACTGGATATCCAGCTAACCTTGAGAGTGTCTCAAGCAGTGTAGTCAGTGGTCGTCAGATGTCTTAAAAGTAATTTGAGCGCTCTCTCGGGCGTTTCACCTTATAAATGTACTGCACGTTGGTTGCACGGTTTCAGCTTCTTTCTGGCAACATGTAAGGTTTCTTTTAGTTACTTCTGTCGCATCCCATGATCTGATCGATCTCTCACTTTATTCATAAGCGATTGGGACAAATTGGGATTTTCAGAGAGAGCAGAGAGAGTCCTGTGTGGGATGAGGGTTACAGGCAAGATATGACTAAGTTAAGGGCTTGAAAGCTAGGTGAAAGGCATACATAAGTAGAAGGAAATACCAAGATTGCCATCAATTGGTTTGAAAGATATCATTCCGAGTACTACTGTGACTATCAAAGTGGTATGTAGTATGAAGGCCATTCCCTGGTTAGACCCAGGAGTGTGACTTGGATTCCTGGAAGATACTGAAGGCTGTCAAGGTCAACAGCCTCTTCAAAACAGTCACAGAACATCTGTTTCCTTCCTTCTCTCACCACATTACCACCCATATATTGGTCTTTCAGCCTCTAGCAGGAAAAGGCAGAGCAAACATATTGCTATATATACATCTATCTCAATGTGCCTTACCATTCATGCACAGAGGAGACTCACAGAATCTATTCACTCATACTACACAATGGGTACTTACTCTGGTAGACAATGTGTGTGGTATTAGTATACAATGTTAACATCTCCAACTATGTGTCCAGTTATATCTAGGATAGAGCAGTGCCATAGATTGGCTCAGGCTTGACTAAAGTGTGATGTCAGACCAAGTCTAAGCCACAGACTTCAAGCCTAGTGGGGTATGCATTAGATGCACTGATGAGTTACAAACTCAGGTTAAATGTTTATTCATTAATCATAGAGAATATAGAGAATAAATAGGATATGGGCATACATGAGTTATGATACAAACTGCTTGAAGGGGCTTCAAGGAATATCTCATAATTATCAAAACATTTGATAATTCAAAGGGAGAACCTGGCTTACCACTGCTTCAAATGTAAAGGACTTCATGGTGAGGTTTAAATTCCTCACCCCTCAACTGCAGGTCGACGAAGGTGTTCTTGGCACCTGTCCGACACTTGAATTCTACTCCAAAAGGACTAATGCTTCCAGTGTAAGCCAACTAAATATAGGCACGTATAGCATATACTTCTGCTATAGCCTACAAAGACCTATGAATTCATCTCTTGTTGACATTTGTCAATTAAGATACTTATCTGAATCAACAACATTTGATCTCGCTGTACATACGATAGATCCTATGCAAATATCACATTCCAAAGTACTTGGTCCCATGCCGGTGATACTCTCCTAAATATACATATAAGTAGACCCATCGATAGGCAAAGACTCACTATCATCCTTGGCTCTCTCGGCGTACTCCTACACTGTTCATGATTGTTGTGTCGAGACTTATATACCTACCAATTGAACCCATTATATATATTCTGACGGGCGGCAACTTGACGAATGTCATCTTACAAATATATATCAGTGAGGTCGGTGAATCAACATCGGCGCGTGAAAAAGAAGAAGCAAAGGCTATACCTTACTATTGATAACCTCGCTCCTACTTACTCAAATCATGAATTCATTCGGCGTTGACGAAATCCGAGGACGGGTTTCGCGGATGTGAAGAGAAGGACAATTTGTGAAGCCGAGCGTGCCAAGCGGGGGTGTGTAGGAGAGGGAGGGAGGTAGCTTGAAGAGACGGTCTCACTGGCCCGTCGATGGCTTCCTTTACACGGCATAATAGCAAAGGGTTTGATGCGTATGCGTGATGGGATGAATATCAGGATTCAGCACAGGTCTACGAGAGAGACGAATTCATAGTACGCACGAGCCGTACCAACATGCCACCGAAGCCCTCTAGTCACCAGCAGTCACCTCGATTGTATCTTCAGGTGCAGATCGTTGTCGCATGTCAAATGTTCAATTGAAGAAGGTACAGAATTCCACGAGCCGCAGCCGGGCGATGTCTTGGGCGATCCAATCCCGGCCGATCATATACGCGCCCTACACGACCCCGTCAAAGTTCTGAATTCAATGGTTGACGGATGAGCGGGTGAGGTGAGGTGAGGTGAGGTGAGATGTAGGTGAGAAGGGTGCGCTTACGCGCTTCTAATGAGACCATGAGGAGTGGAGTCGATGGCCGCACTTGGCCGCTAAGCTTGAAGCTCGCTGAGCTCATCTTGGCACGCGGTGAGAGTGCAACTGCCGTGATTGACTTGCAATTGCCTCTCCCGACTCTGAGCTTGAATGAATCCTTTGCTGCTCTGCTGCCCAGCAGGCTACAGCAGCAGATCTCGCTGGCTTTGAGTCTGGGGCTCAGCAACGTTGAGTGGAGCGTAGGTGGTGCTGAATTTGTTGGAGAACTTGAAATTGACTTCGATTGCCGCTAAATTTTGATCTGAAACTACCTTATATGGAAATTATGTACCCGGCCGGTAAAATTGATTTTATTTTTAGAGGAGGATATATAAACGTGTCATGGCGGTTGTCAACCTTTTCGTCCTTTTTTTCTTAGCCATCGTCGCTGGTGAGTTGTAAAACAGCTTTAAGCCGTCTTTTCATCGTTGACCTTTGATTTTTTGGTGTAGCCACTCATTAACCTGTACACTCGTTTCCCTCTCACTCACTCAAACTAAGAACAATGTTCGTCTCGAAACTCTCAGCGACAACTCTCGCTCTTTCTCTCCTTACCTCCGTCTCCGCCCTCGTCGTTCTACCCAGGGACGCACCCGCAGGCTATGCGGAGGGCTATCTCGAGGACTACGACACCTACCATGCTCGTTACATCGCTCTTGGATGTCAGTACAACCACGGCAACGATTTCTTCAACACCTGCTGCCACCCACTCCTTGCAACGGAATCTCTCAGCTCTCTTCCTTCCTACTGCACTCCTTCATCTTCTTCCTCCTCAGCTGAGGCTACCACCTCTGCTGCTGCTGCACCGGTAGAGAACATTGCTGTTACCACCAGCTCCAGCTCGACCTGGTCTTCTTCATCCTCTACTACTTGGTGGCCAACTAGCACTTCCTCCGCTGACGATTCCTCTTCTACTTCCTCCTCCTCTTCTATTACGGGATTGATCACCGGTGGATTCGGAACTTACTTCTACCAGAACGGTGTCGCTGGTGCTTGCGGAACCGTTCACAGCGACTCTGATTATATCATTGCTATTGACACCGCATGGTATGGAAACACCGGAGCGACTTCTCAGTACTGTGGTAAGCAGATCAAGGTCACGAACACTGCCAACCAGAAGGTGTGTTTTTTTGGTTATTTTATCCCTTTCCTCCCACGTGTCTCTAACCGCCTCATCCTCTCTACAGTCCGTCGTCGCCACCGTCGCAGATGCCTGCCCGACTTGCAACAACGGAAACTCTCTCGATCTCTCCGTCGGTGCTTTCGAAGCTCTCGCTGATCTTTCGGTTGGATTGCTCAACAGTACGTAGCCGTACTTCTCGCTGTCTCGTTCCTAATCATTGATTTGTTTTTTTCCCCGCTATAGTTGACTGGCAATTCGTCTAAGGAATTAATGTCGTTCCTTCGTGTTTATGACGGGACTCTCACCTCACCCTCTAATCCTCTTGTTGCATGTGCGCGCGCCAGAGCCACTTAATGCAAACGCTTGCGCATGTGCTTCCTACCCCTCTATATTTTCTCTTCTCTCATGCTTCTCAAGACGTTGACGTATTTACCCTTGCTACCTTGCCCCTTTTTTACTGCTCTGTGCTGTGCTCGACTGTCCATCGGTACCAGTTACCGATAACTCATTTTTACCTTCTATCCCCTTTCTTTCTACTTTCTCCTTTTTGCTACGTCTGCTACGTGGTACGTGCGGTGTGCTGCGTGAAGGGTGTTTCGTGATGCGTGCTCATAGCTTGTTATGAATTTACACCAACTTATCGTAGACTCGTACTTTACTTTTTGTTGTTTTTTGACGAAATGTTGAGTACTACTTAGTATAGTATTGATACCAACTTTTTTTTCTTCATTCGGTTTGCGGATTGGACAATTTTTTTTTTCATGTCGTGGATTAGAGGATGATCGATGATCGATGCGGCTTAGGATTTATCGTTTTTCGTTTTTCTTCGTGAGATGCTTAGATGTCTGGGCGCCGAGAGCTGAGAGCTTGTTCTCATTTATTTTATCGAGCTTGACTAAGTAGGAAGCAAAGTTTCTTATTATTACATAATTATGTAAGTAAGTGAGCAGATTTCATCGGAAACGGAAACGCGGACATGATTTTGTACTTTCTTTTAGCCATTTTGGCTCAAAAGTGTGTTTTTCCGGGATACTTTGTACTTATTTTGTACTTCTTACTTCTACTTTTGGCTTTTTTCGCGAAATCTGCTGTCAATATTCTCTTATTAATCTCGTCCGCACAATTTGCTCCCCTCGCTCACCCTTCATTTCACCCTTCCCCTTCTTTCTCCGCTGCCCCTATGTATTCATGCAGCCCTAACTATTGCCCTGACGTTGGTCCTGAATCTCCGAATCCCGATATTTACCTACCCCTGACATCGAAATGTAAAAGCTGAAATTGGAGCTTCGTACCCGCCTGTACCCGCTCGACCGCCCAACCGAAAAGATCGACGAACGAGATCGACGAGATCGAGATTCGCACTTGGGTTATGAAGCTATTGATGGGAGGCTTTTGGGAGGGTCCTTTGGTTGAAGGTTGCTCAACAGGAAGGAAGGAAGGAAGATTATGCGGTGCTGCAAGCATGCGTGGAACCTCAAAGGGCTCAGCCGGAAACGCCACGTCGCCAGGCAAACGTGCGATAGACCAAACCACCCAGCTGGCGCACGGCGCCACTGTACAGGCGGGTACGTAGCTAAGTAGGGTACCATACGATGACAATATCGACAGTAATTTCTAATCAAAGCACGATGCCACGGAACCGACAAGTGCATGCAGCCAAGTAGGTTCTACCCGGAGACAGTGTGTAATGGCTGGTTTGAGTGGTGCTGGTGAGTGGTTTTTACCTTTTTTTTCGTTTCACTTCCTTCTCCGCCTGCCTCTCCTTCACTTTCGGCTTTGCCTCCCAATACCTCCCTACAAATTTCTTCCCAACATTTTCCGAGTGCTATCTCCCTCGTCCAGTCTTCAATGTTGTCAACGCTCAAGCTAACTAATAATGATACACAGTGCACTTTTTCATTCCCTCCCGCGGCCATTCCATTTGAGCCGCAACCGTTGCATACGCGTAACGCCTGCCGAATCTGCAACAATGAAAGCTTTCCCTAGATCTTTCCAGACTCCGCAAGGCGTGTATCGCAAGTTATCTACATTCGAGCGACGACATTCAGACGGGACTACTTTCATTACATAAATTTTAGCAGGTGAGCCGCCCTTTCTCTGGTGATTCTCTTATTATGTAAACCACCAATTAACACGGTCTTGTTTTTTCAATTCGTTTCTTTCAGACTCAGTCAACTGACAAGTTGCGTTTCATTGCCTTGACGATGCACCTTTACCTTGTGTTTTTTTCCCCGCCTTTTTCTTCCATGCGCAGTTACGCTAATCCTAGTGGGCCTCACCGGCACCGTTCTCGCCTCCTACTGTATTGTTTCCGCGTTCATACGCATACGCTTTCACATCAATCTCGATGAGGACGGCATAAACGAGATTTCTCAAGACTAGCGTCTTGTGCGCTTTGCTTGCGGAGGATTCCGAATTCTGTGGGACCGGTATCATGGCGGATTTCAGGGAAGCACGTCTGAGCTCGCGGACCCATGTAGAATTGATGAAAGAGAGGTTTTCGCGAGCTCTTAACGAGTAAATTGAGCTGGATGGATAGGAGGAGGATGAAATGGTAGTCTTTTGGTGGAGGGGACGTATGACTGGAGGAAGATAGGGAGATAGAGGATTTGTAGCATGAACCCTTTGAAGCTATAGTCCTCAGTACGTCTTTCTCACTGTCAGCGATATTTTCACGATGACCTGAACCTTGTTTCTGGGCATACAGTTTGCTGCTTTACTTTGCGCGTAGGGATAGAACGTCCATGTCGATGGTTACGAATTCCGCTTCCTATCTAAAAAAAAGTGAGCTTCGGGAGGAAACCTCTCGATGGTCGTTCAGGCCTTCACCACGAGTTTTAGGGTTCTGGGCTGGACCATCTATTTCGATTTGCTAGTCACATCATTCCGCGTCCAACCCGGTGACTCTGAAGATTCCCATCCCTTTCTACTCCAACGTCCGATAGAAAAAAAGAAAGATATTGCATCGACTTCTTGCACAAGACACACTTGCGCGTGGCCGGCCTGACTGATGAGAATCGAAGTCCTACCTATCTATCTATACCTATAGGTGGTAGTTTCGGATGTTCGAGTTTTGTCCGAGGTGTGTCCTAAACCTACAAATTAGACGTTTTACTCAAGTTACTATTTCCAGCTACAACTTAGAAATGCCAAAGAAAAACCTACCGTGAGTCGTAGTGGACTTGAAAGGTCATTTCATAAGACATCCGTGTACGACGACGAGAGCCTCAGGTCTGAAAGCCTTTCGGGCTGTGGAAGTTCTAGCTAACTATAACCAAGGTCAGAGTCATGTGGCCTATCCTCGGCGTTGAATAGTATTGAATTTCTCAAGCCTGTTACCAGGTGCCCGGATCATTTGATACAAATACTGTTTTAGCCTCGAGAGCGCTCTGGAGTATGTGTTAGTGAATGTGGAGAGTTACTTGGTGACATTTTTACGTTTTATGACCCCTGAGCTACCATTTCTGACAGGAAAAAACCTCAGTTACTAGCTGCGCATGCCAGGCCCTGGTTTCACAGTTTACACCTATAGTGAGAAGATCCAATGCTCAGGCATTAGACCGTGCACATGTTTGTATGCAACTCGCCTCGTTATTGACTTGAAGCTAACAGCAGTTCTTCGAATTCTCAGTGCGTGAGCCATGCAACTCCGACATCGCGATCCCGTGGTCTTGTTTAAATTTCTTGGCCCGATTCTCTCATTCGTGATAGCCTCGGATTCTAACGCGAAAACCGCCATGCCTACGTATACATACAGCTGAATAGACTAACTACAGAGGCCGACTTCACAATTCTATCACGAGCATAATCATTGCAAGATGTTCAGAACTTGACCGGGAGACGTTCTCACGATTCAGAAGTCTAAGTATAAACGAATCTCACAGGGCCCAAGCCTGGCCAACGAGTCCTATCAAAGGATTAAGAAGTGTGTTCGATATGGGACACAAGGCTACCTGTGAGTCCTGCCGGCGGTCTCGAAGACGGATGCAGTACTTGCTACTGATCAAACCATCATCCCGCGAAATTGTATGTCACTGGTGGCACATCCGCAGGGAAAACCTAGTTCCGGAAAGCTTCCTACAATATGCAAGTCAAGGCTATTGCTTTTCATGATTCTCGTCCCAACCACAAAAGAATTGGACGTGTTTTCAATGAATAGGATTTGTCGGTCATCGGCTTTCCGACGGCATTTCCCGTCGACATTTATTTCATGGGCTACTTATACGTATATCAACGGAAATCTTTCTCATAAAACCCTATTACTCAATCTTCTGTGACAACAAGTTATAAAATTCTGCCTGTCAAAAGTGCCAGCCGGCTTCATCGTGCAGTTATATTGCGTTGTCTCGTTGAATCCGTAGAATTTTGTCCCTTCCTTCTGCAGCCCCCACGCGTAAAGGTTTCTAGGCGTTAACGTCGTCGCGGTGCTCTTGCATGTCTAGATTCATGGCATCTTCGGGTCCCGAACCGTAAGCCCCCTCCTATCCCTCCTCTGTGTTCCCCAGGACAGCTTCGGATTCTACTACTGCAGCCCGTTCCTCATCTCTTCTTGGATCAATCTCGTGTTCTACGGTTGTGAAATATCACTTGGGATATACTACTTCCTGCATTTACGTTCCGGCTCGGCTGCTAGTCGCTTTCAATGGATGTTGGTTTTATCATTGTGCATTGACTCTGCCTGTTCTGCCGTTGTATGCTATAATGCTTATCTAGTGAGTGGCTAACTCATCAGTTTCAAGATCTTCCTGCTGACCCCAGCCTACATGACTACAGTATGTCGTTGTGTTAAATGGTGAACTCGAACTCCTTCCCACGACTAGCTTTGCTCATGGGGATAATTTGCCACAGGATTCGTACCCATACAGCAACCGTGGCCCTTACCTGCGAAGATATTCCTTACATATTCTTCGGCAATGATTGAGCAAACATTTTACGCTCATCGATATTGGATCATGTGAGTACATACTAGTTGGGCCTTGATGCTGGACATGAATGAGTGAAGACTCACCTGCTCTTTCTGTCGTTTAACACATAGATCTCGCAACAAAACGATCACTTCTCTCCTCTCATTTCTAATCTTCATGCATGTATGTTCCGCCCCATGACTCCACGAATGTAATACACATTCCGAAGGATCGTGGTCTCTAATTAAGTTCAACAGATGGTGTTTGCGTTTTTCTCGGCGATTTACCTCATTTTCCACCCTGACCTCACCCCGGATCTCTCTCTCTTCACTACTATGTGCGTTTGAGCTCATACTTGCGCTTTGGAGGATTAACACTCATTTGAGGGTGCATCTGCATGGAAATGTAGTATTGCAGCAGTAACCTGCGCCTTGACAGATATATTCACTGCATCGGTGATGGCTCACAAGCTAATGAGGTTCAATACAGCATATGCAAGTACTAGAAGGTGTGTTCTTTTGTCAAAGTTCTAAATATCGCATGAATGCGTCGTACTATTAGGATTCGGATTCTCATCTTTTTACTTATCATTAATGATCGGACTTAGCCTTATCCGTCGTATCTCGATGAACACACTAACTTGCGGAATCATTACCTCTTCCGCGACGTCCCTCATGCTTATTCTGCTGTTCACTTCGGAGGACGGTAAGAGGGACCGATTCTTTACTGGATCCTAATTCTCACCTCTCCATTACTTAGGATTTGCCATAGCATTTGATATTCTTGGACGTTTATACACTCTCACCATGCTGCTCAACCTTGTCGTCCTCAAGCAGTACTACGAAGTAGGCTCGAGTACCCCGGCGGCGAATGTGCGTACAGATATGCCAGCTATTACAACATCAAGGACTCCCCGACTGTCATACAGCCCGTCTATGACATCGAATCCCGTAGGTAAGTATGCGTGTTCCCCCGTTCGTGCCATATAAACTCATGGAACGTTTAAAGGGGAAATCCATACAACATTTACGATTCCCCTCGAGCTCGATGTGACGGAGACTGAGTACAGTTTTCTACAAGCCGAGGCTGRCCGTCATGTACGTGAACTCTTGAAAATTGAACTCCATGGGACTCACCGGATTCCACTCCTGTGTAATTGCCTGAATCAATGAAGTCGTCGTCTAATCGCACATCAGCGGTATCGGTTCCCAAGCCTTCTGAGATTGAGCATGAGCACTCCTCTTCTAATGTCTAGCTGTGCGATACTCCTGCTAAAACCTAGGACCTTTAATTCGATGGTTGACAGTGAGTAATATATTCACAACAGGATTGGGCCAGGCGTTCGGGAATGTTTTAATGACACTCAATACGTGATGATATATACATTTCGCGGCCGAATAGAAGGGCTTGTGATGGGTGGAGCATTGAGCGACGAGTCCTTGGCTCCATTGAAGGAGTGGAATGATATCCTTACAAAATCCTTACGTTCACTACGTGCTCCACGTGTATTTACTTTATGCACACTGCTCAGGACAATGTAATTCGCCTTTGCTTGTGGATTGACTTAAAGCCTTAGATCGCAGCCTGCAGGAAGAAAGGAAGGAAGGAAGTTTATTACGGCACGGTCCCTAGACAGAAACGCCACTCCCGGGGCAGAGCGACGAATCTCAGTCCACTGCCAGGACAGTCCAGGTTGCTGAATGTGGAACTGGAAGCTGGACTTCTCACATGACTGGTCGTCGACTGCGCGGAGGCACGAGCTCCGCCAGTTCCAGCTGAGCAAGCATCAGTGGTGGTGACTTTTTTCCCACGCTTTGCGCTTTCGCCTTCATCGTCACCATCCCATCAGCTTCGGCAGGCACTCTCCTCTCGCAGCTCACCAGTCGTTCGCGCTCGCTTTCCTTTCCCCACCCTCCCTTCCCTTGTTTCATACATTATACCAGACTCAGGGCACTAACACCCACAGCCATACTTCGCTTATCACAGCCGCGCTATGCATTCTCTTCACTAGTGTACATCATCGTTAACTTCGCATTCATGTGCAGACACTATCCTCTTAACACTTAGTACCCTAGCATCAGGTCATTATTGATCTACATTCAGCCAGCTTCATCATAAATACCTGTATGTAGTGTGAGGTTTCATCTGTCGAAGCTCTTCTGTCTGCCACAGTGGTGTGAGGAAGCAAAATCGTAGGATGCGTGGGGCCCACCCGCCCAGCGAGCGACCCCTTGCATCCTGCGTCCGCGCATGCTTCGCATGCCCAGCCCAACCACCTCCTCACGTGTAACCACCACGGTTTGCGCAGATGAAGCTGGATACAGGTTATCAGGGTATGCTTGAGCTCCGCTTCAACTTGGTTAATTATAAGAGAGCGCTTAAACAAGACTGGACAGCACTAAACCTTGAAATACTCAAAATTGACTGGATCTCCAGCATAAGTAATACCTTTTCATAGTGTGAACATTTAGGCTAAAAGCATTCACCTGCCCTTCAGGCTTCATGCCTAAAGCAGTACTAGTGTCAGCTTACTAGAGGTTTCTAGAAAAGCTATTGAGCACGTGGGGACGTATCTTTGGTCGCCTGTACCCAATTTTATTTGTTGAAAGGGGTTTTGTAGTTGCCAGTAGCTGAACTAATACTAGCAGGTTACAATTTTATATGGCCACTTGAATCAGGATGTCAGACTTAAGGAAAATTCCTATAAGTAACTTTCTAGCTTCAAATGTTTGTAGGTATTCTTCTGTTTCTGAATAAGTCCAATTCCAAAAATCCAAGACCTTGAGGATTAAAGGATTAAACACTCAGAAATAAGTAGGCTTTTGAATCTAAGAATCAGAGGATGGTTAGTAGGAAAGGAGGATGGTGTGAAACTGATACTTAGGAGGTAGGCTCTTGAGGATTAAATCCCTAAGATTGGAGAGTAAGGAGTAGAGGATGATAAGGAGTAAGAGAGAATAGGTAGGTTTTCTATCTGAACTTCAAAGACTCTTTCTCTGAATTCCAAACAGTAGATTCCAAAACACTAGAGGTTTCCTATCTGAACTTCAAAGACTCTTTCTCTGAATTCCAAACAGTAGACTCCAAGCACTGAGACTTTCCCTTGTATTTAGAAGGATAATAACTAATCTATAAGATCCAGGTCACTTATAGACAAGCTAAGACTTAGTATGTTGAGGGGTTTTTGAGGCTAGACTTCAAGAAAAACTAAGTACTGATACTGAGGTTCACTTGAATTAGCTAGATTGACTGTGTAGATTGGTTGGCAGCTAAATATCAAGAACTTGGTGTAAAAGAACTTGGTAAAAAGGGTACCAACTAAACTTGTAGGAAGGTAAAATGATAACTTGTAAATGGGGGGATAAAGTTGTAGGTTAAAAACTTGTTGTCTTGTACAGTATTGGGGGCTTTATATACTAATTCTAACTACTATTTATATCCATCTAACTGTCTTTATAATGCTTTTACTCAGCTACTGTGCTTTTGACTGTGCATCTACTGTGCATGACTGTGCATTACTGCGCATCAGCTGTGCATTGACTGTGCATGACTCTGCATATAGATGTGTGATAATTGTGGGTCATGTCCTATTTTTATTTGTGTCCTATTCCCTGCTTTGACCTTCAAGTTAACCCGGCACTATTCTTCAAGTGTTGAGCTGGTGGCTGTGCTGTTCCATGAAATTAAATAAAATTAATTTAAAATCACTGCAGCATTTTGGTGCTAAAGGAAGGTAACCAATATATAATAGATTTATATTAGTTCAATCCTCCATGCTTGAGATGGTGTAATGTTAGCAGCCTCTAACTGTACATTGGATTCTAGTTTCCTCATACTGAGAGTGGCTGTGTATTTCAATGCCTGTGACTGTAATGTTCAATGTTCATGTAAATGAGCATTCTTCATTATTGCTTGGCAAGATCACTGACTAACTTGAACTCTTCAGTAGGAAGGAAGCGCTACAGTTGTAGAGTGTGCAGTATAGATTGAT
>RCHF01000221.1:0-18466 GCA_003987895.1 Neonothopanus nambi
GTGAAGACACTATAAGATTCACCCCTTGCCCAGGAAGTTTCCAACTCGAAATTCCTTAAAGTATGGATTCAAAGCGGTGAGTGCACGTCCGTCTTATATATCCGGGATGGTTTACCTGACTCACCCTTGATAACAGCTCTGACCCTTCTGAAGAGCCTACAGCACCCTCCTCCGAGCAACCCAACTACAGCAGCTCTGAGCATCTGCCTTCGTCATCCTCTACCCATCGCGATATGTCTGGATACAGCAGCTATGCAAGTTTATTTCCTCATAATCATGTCCAATTTTTCATTTAAAGGCTGACTCGTGTCTCTAGCCCGATACATTCAACTATCCAGTCCATAGGCAGGACTTAATAGGAACTTCCGAACATTCGGGGGGTCACACCAGTCAGTATACATATAATCCCAACCCTGCTTGGTCTATCCCGTACTCTTCGAGCACTCGTGTCGTGGGCCCTGAGTCGCACGGATCTATTTATCCTCCGTCTACTTCCTATCCATCCACCTCGTACTCTCCGTACCCCTCGAATCAGTCTTCAAATTGGACCTCCCTCCCTCCCAGCCCTCCTGCTATCGGCAATTCTCAAGCCTTCCCCTCTTCTTTTGCACCGGGGAGCTACTCCACGGAATTACCGAGTCATGACCAATACCACACGCCGCAGACGTATACAACTGCTTCCAGCACGCATGGCTCAACTCCCGGTTCTATAGAACTAATGCTCTCGCCTTATGGCGGAACTGTGCAGCTTTCTCCTTACAGTGGAACCTCACAACTTTCGCCACATGTAACACCGCCTACTACACCGTTTTCCCCTTCATCTGACGGAGAAAGAGAGCCTTCATTGCTACTGTCTCAACAGCAGGTACGTAATTTCTCCTTAGCGGTTCTATGCTATTTTTTTTCTCTTACGATGATCTTGTCGCCAGCCCCAAGCCAGGCAGTTATATACGCACCGTGAGCAGCTGCAATTCTTCAAGGATGCTCTTTCTCTGCCCTTTTCGCCGATGGCTGGACCCTTCATACCACAGACCATGTACAAACCACATACAAACAGCGATCGGCGCCGATATGTCGAGGAAGTGGAGTTGGACGCTCCCATTTACTTCTGGGCAGAGAACCCGCGTGAATGCGGCATTTCGCTTTCGGATGCTCTGCATTCGCGGGTGAAACGGCTTTCGCAGCGCGAGGAAACCGTGTTCGAGGGACGCGGGCCCAGCGTATCTATTCGCTTGGAGGTATGTTATCCTTGTTTTGCCGTTTACTCGCACTCTGACCGTATGTGGGATTTTTCAGTGGCCTGGATATCGGCAGTGGAGCCGTCAGATACCTACAAAGGATTTTCGTAGTCCACCTGGTCCAATCACCAGGGCCAAGCTGGCAAAGAACGTTGCTAAATGTGTTCAGAGATTCATATCTGTATGTTGTCGTTTCAGCCGCTCGTGAACGGGTTGCATATGAACCAACTAATCTTGTTTCAGGAACGTCAAAATCATCCTCTGGAGGATGACTCTGATGGCAGATGGCGTGTTGGTACTGGCTCTGGATCAGACCACATTCGGTTGGAAGATCTCATCCTGGTTAGCATCCACCATGTCTCTATGGGGTCCTGGCAACCTCAGTTGAGACTGAGCCGACCTCTGCCCGCAAAGCAACCATCTTTATAAACAAGCGCCATGCACACGTTCCGTTCGTTTGATAAGTTGCAATTCCTATTCTGTAGATGACACCGTTCTACTATCATACACTGTTCTTTATTTCAAGTACTGTACCTTTGTATCTTCTGTTTGATTTCCTCCCCCTCCTATTTAATACCCATAATGCCTTTTGTTGTACCGTTGAAATTTGTGTTCCAAACCAAGCCATTGTATTTTAGCTAGTACTTTTCTGTTTTGGTTAATGACGCTAGACTGGTGTACATGGTTTACTATACTTATGTGCCGCGAATAATCAAAAATTCCGTGTAATATTTATTAGCTGTGTAAAATAGGAAGACACAAATCGTTGCACAAGTACATACGACCGCGGGGCGCGTGTCTCAGAAGCTGAAAACCAGGAGTACCGACCAGTACGTATGGTGGCTACCTGAAAGCATCCGTTCCGCGAATCTCGCGAGTGCGAGTCTTGTCATCGAAGCCTAGGCATGAGAGCTTAGAGTTTGCCAAAGCGTGCTAATCGCGGGTGCTTACCGTTCCTTTACCGCACTTTTACTCAGTCACGCAGGTTTCAGGACGCAGCAGGAAGGGGGCACCCAAGATGGTAGTATTTTTTATTCTCAGCTAACGGGAGCAGACAGATAGCGACGACACCTGTTGCGAGAATTCGCGCACCTGGCGCCCGGATAGTTTGAACATAACGAATAAGGATAAAGCTCATGATAGACGAGCCTGAAGTGACCGAAGACATGCTTCCGAGGTCTGCATGAGGCAGTAGGGACCATATGCAGCAGACTCGTGCAAAACAAAAGAGTATGTAAAGGACTGGACGTAAGAAGGGGGGGGCGCTGCGCCGCTGATACTTACCAGGCAGGACCGGATTGAGAAAAACCGAGATTTGAGAAAAGATTTGTCTGCACTAGCAGCGTCGTCGTGAAATTACCGACAGTGACGTAGAGGACTAAGTACCGGCGGTGCACACGTTGGGTCTATTCCGGAAAGAGGAAATCACCGCAATGTCGGTGGTCCAGAAAATTCCGTTCCATTCAATTTCCAGACCCAACAGCCTCCGTTTATCTTCTTAGGAAATTAGGAACGTGTATGCGGGGATTACGGAGACTTGTTTCCACGTGGAATATGCGATCTCGTTTGATCATCCATCACTCATCATACTTCCATGAGTCCTCAAACCTTACAACATTCACCATTTGCATCTACCTTTTTGTAGACAAAAGTCACAGTTTGACTGCCATCATGTTTCTACGAGGCACGGTTTGCAAGGCTTCAGTACTACTTTGAGCAGTTACTTACCGTCTTTAAATTCAATTACTTGAAGAATTGTATGCTAAAGCCCCACTGGAGGAGCGAAACCTTCGGACAGTAAGTATGTGCTCATCCTTTGCAGGGTGTTTGTGGGCTAGCTATTTACGACGGTAAATTCAGCGCTATTGTCATCTCCATGCTGGCGCCTTCTGGTGGGGTCACCTGTGGAACTCAATCTCGGCACGAGACGCCCATTTTCTACGATCGTCAACAGCTCATTTGTGACTGTGGGGAGAACCTATTCAACAGCGCTGCTGTATAAGACTGGCGCTTTTTAATCGAACGAGAACGCCGGGCAGATAACAGCAGCCGGCCTCCGCACGAGATGATGCATGAGACGAGACCTCAGACAACTTAAGCTTAAGCTCGGCAGTGTCCCAGCGCTCCTAGGAGCCTGAAAGCGAGGACGGAGATTGCGAGAAATGGCAGCCTTCCATTGGCTCGAGTCCTCCAAGTGAATCATATACTAAGCGCAGACCACCCGTCAATCTGCCCTGAGCCTGAGTGTGTGCATGTGGTGAGGTGAGAATGTCGAAGTATGGGGTGAAGTGGGGTAATAATGTCAGCAGCACTTGTGGTTGCCTCGAGACCCTCGATCGGTAACGAAAAGCCGTTGATCGAGCTTTAGAAGCTGGAAGACAATTTCAGGTTCGAAGAGGCTGAGAGATGTGACGAGTGGATGACCCCCTTCAAGAAAACAGTCAATGACCTGATGCATAAGTACTTACTAAGATACTGAGTAGTCCTTGCCATTCACCATGCTGAAGGGGATATGAAGTAGGAGAATGAGACGGCGGACTGCGGTGATTTGCTTGCGCAGCGATGAGGCAAAAAGAACCCGGAGAGAGAATTTTCGTGGATTTATGGGAAACTTTGTAGCGAAGAGGATTGTGTGCTCCATTAGAGGCGAATGCGAATGAGGCAATCGTCGCGAGCTAGATGACGCGCCACCCGAGCTGTTCAAAGGTAT
This sequence comes from Neonothopanus nambi, assembly GCA_003987895.1. NCBI lineage: Eukaryota > Fungi > Basidiomycota > Agaricomycetes > Agaricales > Omphalotaceae > Neonothopanus > Neonothopanus nambi. The sequence continues at coordinate 3,949 of RCHF01000221.1, forward strand.
ACACTCCATGGCCACATCAGAGTATAGAGGAAGAATAAGAAATGGTACCAGATTTTTAAGCGAAATTCTACACTAAATAAGATGAAATTTAAAGTGTAAAGACAAAGTGCTGAAGTAATACAACAAGGCTTGTCCATGAACTGCCGTGATATATGATAGAAGACAGAAATAGAACCGCATGGTGTGAGACAATAGTGTCTAGCTGGTGAGCAACAGCGACCAAGCGCATGTAATATAATGAGACGATGATGGACTTAGATACAGAAAGAAAACACAACGAGATCTTGTGGACAAGGTAGAAGAGAAGAACAAAGGAAATGTGGGAATGAAAGAGGATCATGCAATCCGCGTGGCTTCTGGATCTCGATACACCTACACGGCCATCAGCATGAACATAAAAACTGTATTTGGAAGAACTCTCGTTACCTTCAAATCCCAGATGTTACCGATCTTGGTCTCAGGCATGCCGTCGCTGTCCGATGACTTCACTGCATCGCTCTCCAGTTTCAAGCCTTGCTCGTTGGCAAGATGCAAGAGACAGATGAAGCAGAAACTCGTGCTGATATCTTGCATTTTGTCTCGAGGGTACGATTGCTGGAGATTTGATATAACAGATGTAAACGGTCGTGCCTCAGAAGGGTCTGTTGCAGGCGGAACATTTTCATCAACGTCCTGTTACGATCATGATTATCAGCAACTTAAAATAACACCAAAAAAAACATATGACCAACCATCTCATCATCATCGGATTTCTTCGGTGGAGGTACAACAATATCGAGTCCTTTCCAGATATTCTCCTTGAGTTTTCGAACATCCACCCTCTTTGCTCGCTTCGTATACTTGATACGTTCGACCTTCACTCGCCGTGTTGGGCCTTGCGTACCAGCAAGAAGATCCTGTTCGTCTGGGTCGATTGGCGCTCCATCTCCTCCATCACCATCATAGGGGTCGTCGAAGCCAGGTCCGTCATCGTAATCGTCGTGGAAGAATTGCGTATTGAAAGGTATAGCGCCACCCTCCGCTGCTAAACAACCGCAGTAATTAGCACGAATTGTTCCTTATGGATACAAATCCATTGATAGCCTTACTTTCATCAAGGTCTTCGTCCCTATTCCGTCCAGCAGTTTGTTCAGCAGCAGCTTGAGCCCAGAAATTCTCGTCTATATCACCATCGTTGGTGGGATTCGGCACTCTTCGACCACGCATCTGGAGCTTCTTGAAGGTCAGTACAGGCTGGACAAGACAATCTTGGGGCAACGTACAGAAAATTTAGGTTTCAAAAACAGTGTGATAAGCTGCTTTTTGGAGAAGTGCATGTCATCAGGGAGACAATGATCGTCCCTCTTCTTTTCGTCTCTAGTCTTGCGTTTTTTCGCTGTGGCGCTCGTACCGGGCAAGTTGATAGAGACGCCTTTCCCAGGCGGAGCAAATAGCTCTTGCGAAATTTCTTTCCAGCCTTTATCAGCAGGTGTGAGGAAGTCAATCCTATTTGGCTCCTTTTTTTCTTTACGTGGCTTGGCCGTCTTCGCAGCAGGATCAGCTTCCGCTGTAGATTTCGCAGAAATAGTTAATGCAATGCAGAACAAGATGAGTGATAGAATATAGCTCACGTCTTCGTATGACTTTCCTCATCTTCCAGTGCTCTGGTCCGGCCCAGTTTTTGAGAAAAGCTTTATCAAAGTAGTCCATCGCTTCTTCTCCATCTTCGTTCATAGCCAATACGAGATCTCGCTGATTAGGCATCTGACGGGGATCAAAAGGAACGAAAGAACCCGACTGTCTATCTTGGCCGTCATCTGTAGGGCCGACAGACCCATTAGAATTGTTATCACCGTAATCATCACCTCCCATCATGTCGCCACCACCGTAGTCATCAGCGACGGCATCGTCGCCAACGAAAAAGTCTTCTACAGGAGGAGCTTCAGCTTCATTGTCCATTGGGATGTTCGGGCCGAAATCGTCGTCGTCGTCATCCTCTTGTTGTGTGTTGTCCTGGAAGAAGGTGTCATCGTTTGAGAAGGCGTTCTTGGAGAACGAAAAGTCTGCAAGGGAATGAGAGATGGCTTTGTCGTCTAGAACGCTGATGTCAGGGAGAAACTCAGCTGCAAAAAAAACATTGCACGCGTGAACAGTGAATCAGACAAAAATGGATAGAACATACACCGTAATTGACTAAGGTCAATGAGGTCTTCTGGTTCCTGAATGTCTTCCTCCTCGTCGACTTTACTAACGGAATCGCTTGCATCAAAGACAACCCTTAAACTCCCGTCTTGACCAACTCCAAGGCTAAGATGGTTCATCAACAGGCCCTGTGCACCACCCTCATCAAAGTCCGCGCAGGTCTTTCGAAACAAGGGGTCAACACTAAACTCTAAATCCAACTTCTTGATTCTGAGCTGAGAAGGATCCTTCGCGAGGGTAGCGCCAGTGCGATGATTCCGCTTCTTCTTCTCCTTGACCTGCTCTCCGTCAGGATCATCAGACCCAGCCTCATCGTCATCATCAGCAGTGCCACCAGACGCCAGGTTACTAGCAAGTTTGGCTGTCTCAGTACCAACACTGTCAACACGGCTAGTCCAAATTTTGACACAGCCATCTAATGTATGAGAAGCGCGCTGAAAGTTGATGGAGTTGTCATCTGTATTGCGTAGCAAGGACATTTCATGGAAATAGTCGATGAGAGCGAAATTCCATGTATTCACGACCGTGATTTTCTAAGGACGGTGGTTAGCTAGTGCTGTGTAGGCAAAGCTGAGTCGTGACGTACATTGTCCGTTGCTATCTTCATCCACTCTTCATATTTGGTGCTCAAGATATCCAACGGCTCGTCTGGGCCAGATGGAGGAGCGACGGTAGTCAACTGCTGTTTCTGCTTGGCTGTCCTCGAGGTATCAGCTTGATCCTGTCCGTCGTTTATCGCCTGCACGCTCTCTGTAACAGCAATCTTGGTGCTCTTGCGCCGCCTCCGCTTCTCTGCTGCATCGTCGTTGATGTCTACTGGTTTATGTGCACCTCTGACCCCTGAATCTGAAACGAAGCTAGCGTCATGGTCCGGAACATAAGCCTCGCTGATACGTCTGCGGGCACTGGTCTTGTGTGGTTTAGGTGTATCCGGCTCAGTATCTGGATCAGAATCGTCGTCGTACAGCGGTTGGGTCTTGTCAGCTGCGCGCGCCATGGTCGTCTTCAACAAAAGTGTAGGAATGCACGTGACCGTCACTTACGCGATGCGTCACGCGAAAGTCACGGCCAAAGCCGGGAATAATCTAATCTTATCAGTTGAAGCGGAGCTCAAACCTTATTTGTCAAGCTGTACAGGACAAAACTTTCGAGTGCTTTCCAAATCAAGACGACAACCCCGACAAGTTGAACGACAACCGACAAACCCAATGGCACCCACCAAGAAGTCCAAGACCTCCAAATCTACCGAGTCTATCACTGCTAGACTTGCCCTTGTTGTCAAGTCGGGAAAATACTCCCTTGGTTACAAGTCTGCTCTCAAGCAAATGCGAAATGGAAAAGGTGCGTTCTCCAGCACTTGTCTCTCCGGGGGCTGGAGCGTGAGGCTGAGAAGGTCCCTTGAACTGACGTGAATGTGATGTCTTTACAGCTAAGCTTGTCCTGATCGCTGGCAACTGCCCACCCCTCCGAAAGTCTGAGCTTGAGTATTATGCCATGCTCTCAAAAACGCAGGTGCACCACTTTGCTGGCACCAACGTCGCACTGGGTACTGCTGCTGGAAAGCTTTTCCGTGTCGGGTACGTGCACTAGTTAATGTTTTCCTTCAGCGGCTTATATCTTACGTCTTGTCACAGTGTCATGACCGTTACTGACCAGGGTGACTCTGATCTGCTCAATTTCGCTGAGAGCAACGCTTAAACAGGGTCTGTGGATGTGGGCTTTTGCCATATGTCGGCTATGCACTTAAAATCCATGCATATGTGATACTACTATGTTAGCTACATGTATCAGATAGTGCATCTGGTACTTCTCCAGCGATACACTGATGCTGTCTTACCTGCCGAGGGAAATCTGTTTCTGACTTGACCAGCACTGAGTTGAGCTGAAGAAGGCTGAGRGCTGTCTTTATTCAAGAATGCCGCTGCATGTATCAAGGTTTTACGACCAATACACTGGGTGTCCAAATCGATCTGGAAGAGGAAAAAAAAATAAAAAATAAATAAATAAAGGGATTTCAGAAAAGCTCAAAAAGGCAAGTATCGCTTGCATACTATCGTTGTCGCTGCGGGCTTCATAGCATGAACTACAGTTGAACTACAGCATCAGTGAAACTGGCCGAAGTAAGTATGTAATTACAGGCAGTACATATTTATGTGTGCAAACGACATGATAACAGGGAAAGGTATGCCCTTTGTATACATTTACAGTCACGTCGCGTTGCAGACGAACCTCTTCCACCCCCTTCCCCTTCTCTGCCAGCCCAACCAACCCCGCTGATGCCTCGTCAGCCTCACCCCCGTCCACACAAACAGGCTGGGACAGATTTGCATTCTCAATAAAACTCGAAGACTACCGCTCTAAACTTGACACTCGTGTTGTTTGGCTTGTTGGGAGGTTTAGTGTACCAGGCATAACGGGTGGCGAGCAGTGGGATAATTGTCAGGAGAGGAATTGGAGGATTGGGTTTAGGAGGGTTCCAAAGGCATATGCGATGCACGAGGGTAAGGTGCACGCACACAAGGATGGGGGGAAGGATGGTGAGAAGGTGGATGAAGAGAGGATTGAGAGGGTTGGTGTGGTGATCAATTTGAATTTGAATTCAGGGTTTAATTTGAGTGCTCCTGCTGGTGAGTAGAACACCTACGTTTTCCTGGCTTTCGTTCGTATATTGATGGGATGGGATGGATGGATATCGATTTCTAGCAACCCTAACACAACCCCCACCTGAAATTGTAGCTGTTACGAATGTAGCTGCAGCTGCTGAGTTCGTTGTTGTTCCTGGTACCAGCATGACTTCTTCTTTCTTGCCATTCACTTTCTCCCCTTCCCCTATTACTACCCCTACAAACACCAACCGTTCCCCCACTCCGAACACAATGAACACGAATGCAAACCATGCAAACCTGACGACGCACACAACCCCACCCCTAACACCTCCGGATAGAAAACACGGAGTGCGTGCAGTGAGGAATGGGAGGACATACATCGAAATCTTTGTAGGTGGTGAAATTCCATGGCATCATGTCTGGTTAGGGCCATATACCTTCATATTCGTTGAGAGTAAATGGAGCCCTTGTGTTGAGGTATCTGTGGAATAGCGTGAGGACAGTTGAAGGATGTAAGATGGATGGTATTCACCCTTTGAAACCGATGAGGTTAGACATTGTGGCTTCCTCCTCGAGACAACTTCTTCACCTGAGTATAATAAAAAATTTTAGTTGTTAACACCTGTAGCTTCAAATGTATTTGAAAGACATACGACTGTGGCGTTCCTCTTCTGCCTTAGCAAAGGAAATCCTCACCAACTCGTTCAGTTCCTCTGAAAGGTTGTCGTTGATGATGTCAAAGTAGTTGTCCATACTCATCATCAGCATCGTTCTCATGTTCAGGAATAGTATTTGAGCCTGAAAAGTAAAAGATAAGAGAGAGTGCTTCAAGAAGGGTAGTATGTGTACTCACTATTTTTGTTATGAGCTCTCTTCCTCGACTGTCCTCTTGGTACTGCATTTGGTTTCCTTGAGCCATCCTTTTGCCCAGGGGGGCGTCCTCGTTTCCTCGTAGATTCCGAAGCACCTAATTGCTACTCAAGGTCGAGCTACTCATAGCTCACTCCTAATACTCTCAGGTCCTCAAACTCAGTGAAAAAAAACTTCAAAGCACTTAAATGTCGACAAATCGGAGATAGATGAGTTCAAAACCAAGAGTGTAAATGATATTGATAGTATGCAACATGACACAATGAGAGAGAAGTGAATGAAGGCGACACGGAGAGAGAACACAGAGCATATACTCACATGCATACTTGCCGGATTTGGATCGCTGACAGATAACTGGGCGCTGTGCCAGATAACTGGGCGCTATGCCAGATAACTGGGCGCTGTGCCAGATAAATACCCAGCACAATCATCGATTAATCTGTATCAATCCCTGAATTTGAGTCTTTAAGTAAAAAGTAACATGTCGAGAATGTATGTACGGCACGCGCGGCGCCACTGTCTTGAATACCGGCTCCCAGGGTCAAGTTGACTTGCTTCAAGATGGAACTTCAGGCAGCGCCCAGTGGTAATATTCTGCCTTTGAGTCGTTTCTCAAGCGTCCGAGCTCGGTTGCTGCATCAGATACCCAGAAAGCGATGGCCTACATATGTTTGGTGTACCCTGTTCACCTCGCTGGGTGGCTTTCTCTGGGGTTTTGATACTGGAAGGTTAGTTTGATATCTGTGCCTCTATGTTGACGAGTAGTGCCCAACTTAGGTTGTCTATGCTCATAGTATAGGTCCCATAACTGTGATGCCCCAGTTTGAAGCTCGTTTCGGTGTCCTATCTCCTGCAGTGCAAGGCATTCTGGTCTGCTCGATCTTGATAGCAGCTTCATTTACTTCCTTCTTCGCTGGGCCTTTGTCTGACCGATTCTCGCGTACGTATATGATTGTCGTTGGAAGTACAATCTTTGCTGCAGGATGTGCTATCGCTTGTTCTGCAATGCATCTGCCCCAGCTTTTCGTCGGTCGTTGCATTACTGGTGTCGGCGAAGGTCTCTTCATATCCAGTATAATGGTCTATGTCACTGAAATATCGCCCCCACACGCGAGAGGACGACTGGGCACGTTCATGCAGTTATTCAACACGCTTGGGACCATGATAGGTACGCGCTAAACATTCACTGGTGTTCACTAGTTGATTGTAGTACACTCAGGTTACTTCACTTGCTATGGCACAGTTAGACATTCCGGCAGCTTCTCCTGGCGTTTCCCTCTTGCCTCACAAGCCTGCGTAGCTGTCACACTCGCTGTGGGGACGGCTTTCTTCCCACACTCGCCTCGGTGGCTCCATCACGCCGGAAGACACCAGGAGGCTGAGAAAGCTCGCGAAAGATTAGGTATGCAAGTAGAAGAAGCCAAGAAGGATGAGCCCAGCGATTCCGTGACGCCCATCTCGTCCCCTCGACGTCTCTGGGACCAAGCGAAAGACCTTTGGGCGAAAGATGCGAGAGGAAGAACTTCTTTTTGTCTGTTCATTATGGGTATACAGCAGGTCAGTTTTCTGCATGCTTACATTCTAAAGACCAATGACTAACCAAGGGGCAAGTAGTTATCTGGAATTGATGCCGTGCTTTATGTGGGTCGTCTATTCATATCATAATGAATCTCATGCTTATCGCCTTCATGTAGTATGCACCGACTCTATTTTCTAGGGCTGGTCTATCGTCTAGTACAGCATCATTTTTGGCCTCCGGAGTCTCTGGTATACTGATGGTGGTGCTGACGTGTGGATCCCAATGGTTCCAAGATAGATGTAAGTTTTCACAGATGTTTAAGTCTCTCCATAGTCAATATTTCCATGATTAGGGTCTCGACGCGCTCAAATGATCGGCGGTGGTATGGTCATTGGTGGAGCTATGCTCTTGATTGGTATACTATATGCAAGGTGCGTGTGATCTCAATTGCTCTGCTCACCGCAGAAACTGATGACACCACAACATTTCAGCCATGCAAGCGAAACGTTTGCGGGAGGAAGAGCTATCATCGTTCTCATTTACGTGTAAGTGAGACTATTCAGTGGTGTTTGATCATTCGGCAATTCTGCTGGGGATGAAGCTTTGTTGCAGGATACGTCACAAGCTGGGCTATCGTTGCCAGAATTGTCTGCACCGAAGTACCACCTTCTAAAATGCGTGCACCCGTGGCAGCCCTTGGACAGTGTGTCAATTGGGTGGGCTCCATATCAGATCTTCTCTTTTGCTGAGGTATGGCTACTAACAAAGAATAGGGAGTGAACTGTGTCGTCGCCTTCATGACACCTATATTTCTTTCACGAACTTCTTCAGGTCCATACTTCCTATTCGGCGCGTGCTCATTTTTGGGCGTAGCTATGTGCTTCATGTTCCAGCCAGAAACCAAGGGACTTCCTTTAGAAGTCATTGATGAAGGACTTCTGGAGACACCCTTCCAGAGTGCGCTGAGGAAGCGTTTCGGTTTGCGTAACCGAGCGACGCGTTCCAACGCCGCAGAAGGTAACTCGGACGCAGTTGGTGAATCCATCAAGATGGACGAAATGCAAATGCCAGAACCAGCGACAGAGAATGCAGGGAGGCCTGAGCTTGCAGTGATAACTTGATAGATAGTACATATTCGTTATCGCTGTATAGGCTTCATCCTAGTGAATAAATAAGCGAGGACGTGTTCTACAAGATATAATTACAAGAGCGCAGGTGACATCTCTACTATGGAGTGTGGGCCTTTTTGACTGTAATCCGACTTGGATACAAAGTTTTTTCCTTGCGAGTCACTGAATGTAAGCTAGACAGGTAAGTGCCAGGGTTAGCCACACATTCATGACAACGAAGGTAGAGCAAGAACCTTGGCCACAATGCTGGTACCCAAGAAGGCGGCAAATCCTTCGCCAGTGTCTCGATATTCTGGATAATATTCCGGTACGTTAAGCAGACGAACGGATCGAGGTTGCACATCTGTTTGAAGATCAGGTTGTACGATAAAAGGTGACAGCCGGGATTGCAACGCAATGGCAATACCTATAACAAAATGAGTGCAAAGATTACAGGAACGTATAAAAAATGAATACCCTTAACGTGTTGAGTGAGATCCCCTGTCACGAGCAGACCTTGCCAGACGTACTGTCGCTGGTCAACGTCAGCCTGGCGAACAGCATGACCCACAGCGTCTTGAATGGATATTGATGGATGTTCTTGCACTACACCAGCACGATTCTCCAACTGGTTTAATAGGCTAGGCTCGAACAAGGGCTCGCAGAGCCGATGCCTTTCCTTTCCTAACGTGAGCGAGTGTCCTCGAAATTGAATCGTAATCAAGTCAAGTGCTTCAATCTCTCGAGCGCGCGCCTGCTCCGCCGCAGAAGCTTTGGCAGTGGCCTTCTTCTTCATCCCGCTCTCAATGACAGCTTTCTCCTTTCCCGCAACAACAATAGCAGCGATGTCAGTAATACCCTCATCGTCCACAACGGCAGTCTCTCCGTCAGAGGGAACTTTGACATGACCCTCTTCCCATATTTGCTTGACCAGGGCTACCAAGGTCTCTTGTAGGACCTCTGGCTCGAGGGGAGCCTCAGGAGGGGAGATTGCGGACATTACGGATTGATTGGATCGAAGAAGGTGGGCAAGGTAGTCCTGACAGTCGCGAATACCAAGGGGGATGGACGTGTAGCCTTGGTGTAAGATGAATCCGTCGTATATGGGAGTGATGTCGGTTTTATCATAGTCAATGTCAACCACGACTCCACTGAGCCCAGTTGTCGCGTATATCTGGGCCATAGGACGCTCAAGAATGCCAAAACCAGCAACATTGAAACGTTCAAAAAACATCTGACATATCCTTTCGTACGAGTCTCGAGAAAGTCCTGGAGCGATGGAAAGGAGCACGGGTGATTCATTTTGAGCACGACGACGCCCTAGTTGATTGAATAGAACGTATTTCCTACGAGCCCACATTAGAAAATAGGCATCAAGGGATGGGCCAACTCGTACCAGATAGCCTCTGCTTGTGTCCAGTCTCGCACATTTTCATCCGCGAAAGGCCATGAGATAGCAATGTCTTGGCCAGCTGCTAGTGCCTCATCTAGCTGGGTTCCAACAAGATAATCGGTCACTGACGCGTTAGGGACATCGCTGGCCGACGCGTTCCTCCGTAGACCCACGCGTGCTTGGACAACCTGGAAGATCTTTGAGGCCAATACGACGGTTAAGAAGTACATTACTGACTGTAGAAGGAGTCTTCAGGAGCTCGTGAAGACCAAGACCAGCTCGAATGGCAGTCCTAGCGGTTTCGATGATAACGACGCTTGCATCGCGGAAAGACATTGGAATTCACTTCTTTTGGGGCGGCCCGCCCAGACTCCAGTCTCACTGCTCAGCAATTTGCTCTGAATTCACTCGTTCTATTTCTCCCTTTCATGTATCCAGCAATACATATTCCTGAGTCTGCCTCTCAGCCATTCACCGACTTTTCACGCTGCAGATTAGAGTATGTTTGTCTTTATCAATGGCTGGTTACCCACTGACCATTACTTTTAGCTACGCGCTAAAACTGATTTCTTCGTAACGATTGTGTTGGCAGAAGATCTCCTTCAACTTATGCATGGCCAAGTATTCCGATCCTACACCTGTGGAACGTACAGTGAAGCTGGCATTTGCCTGCTCACCCGAACTTCAAGTTTTCCTCCTCCATCTGAATGCTTGGAATGGCACATAAATACCTCCACGGCTTCAGGTTGAACGATGTCTCTAGCTGAAGAGAAAGCAAAACCCAATAACAATCTAGATTGAGATAGATGCTATGACTATTCCAAGATGATTTGTGTACATAGATTCTGGAAGCGAAATATCCACGAAATTCATCGTAGCTACAAGACAGACATCACCAAGAAGAAACTCCGCTGTAGAGTGCAACGTATATGGCCAACGGCCATTAAACCTATGGCAGAATGTACCTTGCAAGCCTGAGGTCGACAGCAGCGCTATTCACATTCTCAGGGCGTGCGAGAATGTCGTTTGCGCTGGTAAAGCATGGACACGGCAGTGCTGAGGTACATGGTCATTGACGCCGCAAGGTTCTGCAACGAGCTCCAAACATCAACATGTTGGCAGAAATGGCGTTATCCAGATTCATTTGCTACCACTCCGCTTTTCAGCAGTTCATCAAACTTCTTGCTGAAAACATCATATAATATTGACACCGGTGGCTCGGAGCAATGGGAATGATCGTTTAAGTGAACAGCCCTCGAAACGTCCTTGTTCAACATCTCAGGACGGTGCCATACCACAAAGTCCTGGTCCTGGTCCTCGTTTGATTTTGATGCATTCGTGAGGTCATCAAAAATTATCTCTTCCTCGTCAGAGTCAATCAAGCTCTCTGAAGTGATTTGACGAGGTATTCGAGATTTACGTGGTGATTGTGAATTTTCGGGAGGGAGAGTACTGGCGCGAGACAGATGATGTGCTGGAGCTGGTGATAAGAATATTTGATGTGGAGGTAGCATAACTGTGACAAGAACACCTGCAGGATCATGATGATGAGGCAAAGGTGGAGGTGGGAGGAGAGGAGGTAGACATGAGGGTCTCCATGAAGGCGAAAACTCTTCATGAAGTGACACAACGGTCCTTCCCTGACAGTCTGCATGAAGAGCTTGCAAATGATCTATCAAAAAAGTTTGAGATCTGTGAGGGTTGGCAGAAGCGCATTGTCGAAAAGGACATGGGAGCGGTATGCGACTCATATGAGACAAATTGATGTGTTGCTCCAGAGACTCTCGGGAATTATGAAGTGGTGCGTTGCAGCGTGCAAGTGTGCACCTATATTCCATTGGGCCCTAAAAATATTAACATGGAACTGGGCATGTAGAAAGTGAGGTGCAGATGCTTACCTCCCTGTTTTCCCTTGTGGGTGCACAGTGCACTTTCAGATAATGCTAAATAATGAATAGGAAAGAGGTTCAGTCAGATCTGGGCCTCATAAACAGATGACAATACACTGATTCAAGGGAACAAAATGTTAAGCCTCTGCCTCACCTGACACTCACCAGTCGCAATGCTTCCCAGCAGGAGAGAATGACTGTGCAAACCTCAGGCATTGTCGATTCACACCGGATTGGCTTCAGCATTGTTTTTGCAATCTCAGCAAAGGAGTCCACTGTGAGGGTGGCAGCCAATGCAGACATTACATGCACAACATTGAAGGACGTTTCAAGTGTCTGCAAGAGCCTGAGATTTGTGTTTTCAGAAAAATTTGCGCCTGTCTGATCGGGCTCTTAGGAGCAGAACTGAGGCCTTGAGGAACCACCGGGTGGTTGAACGGAAAAGGGTGGTCACGCTCACCTGATGTGACAAGCTATCTACGATGACTCATCAATCAGATATCGTAATATGATATCGTAATAATCATTATTACTACTACAATATGCAATCAGCATCAGGATTCAGCGAGCCCCAAGACCCTTGAGCCTAGCTTCTGCTGCCCGAGCTCGTCTTTCTCTCTCAATCTTGGCCCTCATCTCCGGAGTGAGTCCTGCTATGCCTTCTACGTCGCCTGCGCTGCCGCCTAGCTTTCTGGGGCCCGTGGACGGCGCTGAAGTGAATACTTTGGCTTCTTCCACTTGAGGAGGCTCAGGCTTGTCTTTTTCCTTCTCTTTCTCCCTTGCCTCACGCTCCTTTACACGATCTTTCAAACCCTTCCGCCGAGCTTTCTTCTTCTCATCTCGTTCCTCTTCCATTTCCTTGCTCAACACACTCGGTACACGAGCAGCACCAAGCCAGTCCCACCAGTCCGGATGAGCACCAGCACATCGGCGGAAAATGTCGCGCACTCCCCGAGTTTTTGAAAGGTCGTACGCCGTCTGTTGTGAGACCTTTTGAGGCTGGACTTGGAGGTCATTCGATGCATTGTCAGACACATTTCCACTCTCCCCATCCTCCTTCCCAGCTTTGGTTTGTGGCACGGTGACTGTAGGGTCTGCATGCATGTCCTCCAATAGCCATTGAGTTACTTCCTCATGACCAGAATAAGCGGATAGCTGAAGTAAAGTTACTGCATGCTTCTCCCCCGTCCATTCGGGTATACGAGCATCGATACCGCCAAGACCACTGCCTTCGCGCTCCCAAAAAGATTTCAGAGGTTCTAGTCTGCCTTTACTGACCATATCAAGAAGACGAGCCCATTTCTCCCGAAATATCTCCTCTTCTTTACTGAGTTTTATCGGCTTTGGCTTTTGTGGTTCTTGAGGCACGTTGGTAGCTATCGATGGAACAGGTTTTGGTTTGGGCAGGGAAGCGAGATAGGCTTCATCTTGGGCACGAAGAGCGTCTTCGGTAAGATGAGACACTTTCACCTTTGTTAGTTCAAGAAGGCACCGACTGAGCTCGGATTGAGTCTGGAAGGGTATAAGTAAAACGACTCGTAGGATCAGCAAAGTCGTACTCACGGGTCGTCGAGTCGGGAATGGAAAGGTCCGCAATCTTTCATCACCTTTCGACATGACGGAGCCATCATAGTCCAGGAAGATTTTTCGATTGGAGCCGCTAGCTCGTATGAAAATCAATTCACATTCGTTGATTTCTTCGGCCCAGTCTTGAATAAGATTTCGGATGTCCTGAATATTGTCAATGAGCACAAAGTAACATGGGTAGGATGTAGCACGTACATCTGTTAGCGCTTGCTCGCCATAACGTCGTAAAAGAGCACCGGCACTGGTTGCTTTTCCCTTCGCATTATCGTTCAGAGATTGAGAGCCACCCTGCTTTCTACGTGCTTAAAGAATAGTCATGATAACGACATCCTTACGGCAAGACATTACTCACTGGTATATCTATGGAAGGTCTTGTGCTTCAAAACTTCGGTGTCAGGTTTAGGTTTCTTGGGTTTCTTCGTCGTCTGTACTTCCTCCTCTTGCTCTGCTGGTTTACTGACACGAACTACCGCTCCTGCAAAGTGACCGCCAGCCACCATGAACATAGCCCACTTCCTCCCGCCTTGCACCGGCGTCTGCATGTCCCTGAGAGCCTGTAAATAAGACATCTCTGGGGTGTGGGCTGGAAATAGAATTCTGTAGACTCCAATTTGTGTCGAAGGTGGTGAATGGAACCATGTGAGAGCAGTCCGAGGTAGACGTTTTGTGTCAGGGGTTGGGGATGCAGACCTGTCTCGTCGTGTCTGTTTGTTGACGAGAACGTCCACTGCATCAGAGTCACCAGATGAATCGTCATCTGAAGATTCCGAGCCTGAGATGGACTCCTCAAGATCTAACGGAGGATGAGTGTCAGGAACACAGTACCATATTTCGGAGCATACTATCAATCAGTTGGTTAAAATCAACTTCAGTGACTGGTTGACCACCATTTAGTCGGTTCTTGACATTGTATCGATGCCAATCTGATCTGAAGTGCGTGCGCTGCTGTTCGACGTCGACAAAGATTACTCCTAAGCAAATATTGCATGCTCGAGAGCCAGATGTGGAAGATGGGACAACAGGTTCTGGAGATGAAGGTTTAGATGGGGTCGTCGAGCTCTCGTTGATAAGATTTCGAGGAGTAAGTGTCTGAATAAGTTTTACTGGAAGAGAGAAGAGATGATAATTAGACATATCTAATGAGCGATGAGATGATTGACCTTGACTCGGAAATTGTAGAAATTGCCGCCAAACCCGGCTATTCGTCTGACACGTGATCGATTTCCCAAAAAGGAAGGCGTATAATTTTAATCGGCTGTAATCGAATTAGCGCCCATAACACCTACCAGATCTACTATTTACGTGGCAATATGGCTTCCTCAGTTTTTGCAGACAGACCTTACAAGAAACTAGTTCTTTTCGAT
>RCHF01000222.1:0-73426 GCA_003987895.1 Neonothopanus nambi
GTAGGAGGCCGAGTACGAAGCGGAGGAGGGAGGTTAGGATGTGTAGAGGGTAGGTTAAGATGGTTAAGCCTAGGCTGAGGAGAGGGGTGGGGGGTGTAGGTGGGGAGTTTCGGGACTGAAGGGAAAAAATTTAGTGAGTTAATGATGAAAGGAAAATTATAGACTTACGAAAGATAAACCGCTCCTTGAACCTTGCTCTGAGTCGTCTACCTCAAACTCTTCGAATCTTCTGTGCGTCGACGCACGCGAGGACGAAGCCATACCACCTCCAGCTCCAGCACCGGCACCGAATATCATCTCTGCTGCTCTCTACAACCCCAAAAGGAAGGGCGGAGAAGTTCCACGTAGGCATAAGCAATGAGCGAATTCTCCAGAAAAAACTAAGACCAACGTACCTCGACATCCCACGCTACACTCTCCAAAACTCCAACTGTAACCTCGTCGTCACCCCCATTCGTCAGGTCCCGTAATTGGTTCAGAGCATGCGTCTGCTCAGGAGTGAGGTTTGCCGTGAGGCTTGAATAACTCATGACAAGCCTCTTTCAACGTTCGCTGCGAGCGAAGCGTAGTAGCGTAGTTGTCGTAAATTTCTCTTTTCCTTTCGCTTCAGCTACAATGACGATCCAGCGAGGCTAATAAGCCTTCGAAGATCAAGAGCACTAAGCGATGGTGTCGTTGAGAATCGAATCTGCCCTTTTTTACGGTTTCGGGTTCAACTTCAGTGATAATCAGTGCTTTCTTCAAATTCTTGAGCAAGAGCTAGAGTCGTGAGGTGGCAGGTGGGAGTAAAGGCGTGCTACTACTCCTTGCTGTCGACGCGCGCTGCAAGCAGGACAGCGTCCGGAGGCTTTAGATGCAAATATGTGTATACAGTAGCACAGCCCTGTAATAGCTAAGCCAAATTTCTGCCGGCCATGATGTTCTGCAAATGTTCTGGGCTCCGTAACTCTGAATCTGACGCCCTTGCCCAGTCTGAAGCGCTCAAGCTGATGGTATGAGTTGAGCATGTTGATATCATTCTTACAAATTTTCGTTCTAGAGCTCATGACAGGGACATTGGGTCTTGATTGGGTCACCAGATCGCCGTGACTGTCGGTCGATGATTGTCTGCAAAGTTATCTCTCAGGCCCTTCTCTTTCTCACACCACTCGACTGACATCTATCCATTATACACCAACGGTACAGATGAATGAGGGAGAGTCTGTGAGTGAGCTCGGTACCGATGAAATTCATTCAGTATGATTTCAAGGACGTTGTGCTACTAGTCAAGACGCTAATCATTACGCATACTGATAACAGATTCCACGATTCTCGCAGATAGATGTGCCGTTGGTTGACAATGTACCCGGTATAACTGTATACGGACGCGATACACTGTTTCATGCACGATTACGCCCAGTATCTCGGGGAGAGTGGGCTCTGGGTGGGTCAGGCGAGGATGAGAGGAGAGTGGTTGTTAGGAAATTCGCGAAAGAAAGTTCTGATGAGGTGAGAGCTCATGGATTTGAAGATGATAGGATTGGACTAAGAGATGCTGACTCGCGGCTACGTATTGAATGGTAGGATGTTGATCAAGAGATTAAGCATTCACTGGTGTACTAGTGAGTGTTCAAGTCCACCGCCCCTTATCATCTTCAAGGTCGTTGCCGGAGCACCAATCTGACTGACACTGACACCACTGGTTTGCCCTCATCCTTAGTCACCCATACATTATGCAGTTGTTTGGAGCTTCCCGTACCAAGGCTCCGACTAAGTTCTTGGTATACTCGAATCGTGAGTCTATACGAACGCTGGGATTGAGGAATCCATCTGAGCACTTTCTTTCCCTAAAGCAAACGTGACGACGTACATCAATTTCACGAACTCTCAACGTCTAAGGGGGGAAGATTATAGGAATTATGACGCACAGGTAGCTTCAAGCGATTCATTCCTTTTTTCGCTATACAGTCTTTGAAACTCAGTACACCTTTTTCTAGTATGATCTATCATTCAATGTGAGTGGTATCATCCTCTACTTCTACGTCATCTACGCACATTCTGAGTCTCGGACCCCTAGAGCGCTTGGAACTATCTTAAAACCGAAGTACCTGTTGACGGTTTCACATTGGACGTCATTTTTTCAGAGGTACCACTCCTCGTTCTCTTCCTAATCAATTCGTTCCCAGAAACGCTAACCGGCAAATTTCCCGTGGGTATAGACACGCACCGTCAGCGCCAACAGAGGATCCGCTCTAATTATAGTCCCAGCCCTCCCATCGTCTCCGGTCGATCGCGCTGAACTCGTACTTCACGTCCTCGAAGACTTCCAGTACAAAATCAACCGTCGAATCAACATAGCCAAGCGCCAGCGGTCTACGAGATGTCCGGAGTGTTTGCCTAGTGCGAGTGGATGGAATCAGGGACTGGTTAATGCCGTGCTGAGGTGTTTGGAGAATGTGCAGCCGCATTTGGAGTGGGGGAGGTTCCTTATTCAGAGTACACGTGAAAGTGGGCAGTATACGGGAGCGCTTCACCAGGAAGACCATTCGGGTCCGGATGGAGATCGAGATCAGGCTGAGAGGAAGAGAGAAGAATTCGATATCGCGTTTGAAAAGGCTAAAAGACTTATTGAGCATCTCAGAGAGAATGCTGAGAGCGAACTCAGTAGAGCGATGAACGACGTCGTGATGCGTTCGAATCTCGCGAGTAGTGGTATTTGTAGCTGGTGCGGGAAGAAATGGGAACGAAAGGAAGACCAACTTGAGGCATCCCCGGCAGTTGAGGATTCTTCTGCGGTGATTACTAACGTCTTCCACTCGTTGATGGATTACGCAAGGCAGAAATATCATGCTCTCCTGGATTTCTGGGAAAACTTGTATACGGAGGAAGATATCGTATGAGGCGAGTTACTCATCAATCAAGTGAAGAGTCGCACTAAAGGATCATAGGATCATTATGCTAGTCATGTGTATACTTCTCGCTGGAACTCTTGCTTTCATGTTCTCATTACTTCGAGGGTAGACTCAGCGCTCTGCGAGCAGGATAAACAAGACACAGTAGGGGTTCCTGGTGAGCGTGAATGTACCTTCAAAGCACTCAACGAAATCATGAGGGATATCGATAAAACTATGAGGGCGACTGAGCGCTGAGGTGCTTCAACGGCCAGGCGAATTCGGATGATGCCAGCTTTGTAACTTTATGGGGTATGGAGGTTTTGGATCGAAATATGCGTATACAATAATATTGTATTCCGAGGTTTTCAACCCTCTGGGCTCTAGTGTCTAATGCAAATTGTACCCGACGAGACTCCTTCTCCCGAGGATTTCGCCAATCTATAAGAGAGGGGGCATTAGTTGGGTTTGTTGGTTTACTAATGGGAGGACCGAGAGCAAGAAAGAAGGATGTAAACTGTAGAGAGAGCGCAAAAGGTGCGAGGAATGAATGGAATAGGAAAAGTAGAGAATTGGGAAGGGAAGCAATAGGGAGGGAAAGACGAGAGAAAAATAAGAAAAAAACCTAGAAACTCACTTTGAAAATCCCATACGCCTCAACAGCGTAAATGCCCAACTTTGCAATATCCCCACTCTCAATTGCCTTGCGCCAGAACTCGCGGCTGGTAGCGTTAGCCCACATCGTTTCGTAGGCGGAACGGATGGTCGAGAACGATGTCGGAGGTCGGAGGTTCTCGGCGTGGTAGATCTGTTTGACGACTTCGCGTGCAACAGAGAAGTTGTATATCACAGGTTGTTGGTAGGCTGTAAGAATAAGGAATGTTAGTGGCGACACATAAAGAAAAATGAATGAAAATTTTGGATATTTTGTACGCTGTTCTAGTCATAGCTCCAAGTCGAGCTAGCCAATGAACACAGCTAACGTCAACTCCCCAAAGCGTGTCCCAAAAATCCGCTCAAGAAAAATAACGAAAAGAGGAGGCATGAAAAAAAGCGAAAGCGAAATAGCCAGCAAGACTCAAACAATCATCACCCTCTCGCTCTCGTCGTCTCTGTCATACACATCCGTTCAAAAACCAAGCTGAAAATCCAACGAAACCGACCAAAAACAAGAACCCAAATTCCAATGCCAATCCCAACGTTCAGAGCGTTAAAAAACCGAAAGAAAACACCAAAGAGAACCAAAAACGCATAAACGTAAGAACCAAAGGAAAATAACTACTCACATCCAAGCAACCCAGCCACTCTCTCCCCAAAAGGCCCAGCATACTTCTTCGCGCTCTCAAAAACTTTCCCAGCTGTCGCCTGCGTGCTAGCGAGGACCTCTTGGGCCTTTTTTTGGGCTGCCTCGAGCTGCTGTTTCGAGTTGGAGGAAGAGTTCCATCGAACTTGGTGAGAGAGTTGGGCCCTGCGGAAAGCGGGGCGGAGGGAGGAGGGATGGCGGAGCATTGGGGGTGAAGAATTTAGACGAGGTGGTAGCGTATGAGCTCAGGGAGAATTCGGCTGGCGCTAACGTGGGAAGGTTCTGCTAGTTTTGGGAGATCGGGAAGTTCCGGAGAATGAAGGCTCGACGACCAGGCTTGGAGAGCGCGAATTCCGAGAAGTTGGCTGATACGTTGGCCCTGCTCGGTGCTATGATGAGGATGACTTTACGAGCATAGGGGGTTCGAGCTATACGAACGCCTTCCGAGGAGGTCGCCAAGAAGGTGATGGAATGAACTGGAAAGGCGGAAAACTGAATAAGTATGTGTAACAGTTTTCAATGCTGTTCCTGAGCATGAGCAACAGCAAGGCATAAGACCAGGAAAGTATGAAAGAGGGTGCGTCACTGGTTGCTGAGATCCTCACAACCAACACTTCCTTGAGATACCATCTGTTCATCTCCACATTCTTGTCGCTGATTCAGTTCAACGTTCAATACATACAAATGACTCAGTCACCACCCCATTCACAAGGCGTATGAATCGTTGTATAATTTTAACATGTCTCCTTACCGTGACTTCTTTTCTATTTGATAGAAGAAGACAGTATCTACGTGAAACCATCAGCATCTGTCCATCTGCTCAGCATCCGCATCAATGTCATATGATTGCCCTTGAATACAAACGAAATTGTATTCACACTCATGAGCGGGATGAAAACGTACATGAACATGTCTTTCTCATGATAGCGGGAGGCTGAAGGAACATGTACTGAGAGCACCTGAAGAGATAACATTTACTCTAGGATACAGAGGCATGAAAATCACCGAGGATAGGTATAAGTTATGCATGGAGTATCATCTTAAATTTCAGAAAGTGACATAGTTTCAGTACTGTTTAACACATAGCTAATGCGATGTCTCTACAGGGACCGGATAAAAATGTTGGGCGCTCATATTGAACAACAATGCTGTAACTCAGGATATGTTACATGATGATCAGTCTAATATTATAGTCAGGCGCAAAGTTTGCATTGATCATGCATTGCATCATGGACATAATTCCGAAGAAGACTCACATATACATAATCTCATACATATATATGTTCCTAGTGGATACGAAACAAAAGGACGGCCGCTTCACAATCCCCATTCCCAAGCCAGATGTTGCTGACAACTGAGTCCACTGTCTTTTTGGTCCCATCTGATATTGTACAGAGGTAAGTTGAAATAATGTTTCCATCATTGAAAGTATACTAAATTTGGGCATTTCAGCACTGGTCCTCTGGTGAGATTAATTCCATCATTTGACAGAAGTTTTTATTTATTTACAGTGGTGATAAATGTTTGTAGCTGCTCTCATACATTTTTGTATGGATCCTATACGGTTTTCTCTGCTCCAGTGTTTGTAGGTGTTGTTTATTAGTACAACTCTGGTTAAACGTAACTTATTTTGAATTGCATGTGCCTTCACTACTAGATGTGTATTCCTACACTCATGCAAAGGATCCTTGGAGAGTCAAGACATTAGTCTATTTCCTACTCTCATTGCAGACTGTTCAGGCTGTTCTGATGATTCATGATGCCTTCAATATCTTTGGCTATCACTTTGGTGATGTATCAGTTCTGAGTAAAAGAAATTTTACTTGGTTTGATGTTCCCCTTGTCACTGGAGTTGGTAGGTGTGATTACATCAAGATCTGCTGCAAGCTGTACTCAAGTATTCTTCTCTGTTCAGCTGGTTGTTCTGTTCAAATCTTCTATGCCCACCGGATGACTGTCTTTTCAAGAGCTAAGAGTACTTTGATTGCTAGTCTCTTAGTTGTTATAGTAAGTTCATCAAATTTTCTTCTGTGTTACCTTTTTAACCAAGGCTGTCTTATACAGTTTGCTCTAATCCAGCTAGCCTTGTCCTTGATTGGTGCAGCTCAATCATACAAAGGCAAAGACCTTCTTTTCATGCACAGTTTTCCATTTATATCTCTAATGGTATGTATTTATCTCTTAAATTTATTTGAGGATTAAACATTCTTGGGAATAGATCTGGCATATTATGAATGTCACTTGTGATGTTCTCATTGCAGCCTCTATGCTATACTTGGTCTGTATTGTTTTAATTCCCATAATTCTATGTCTAATACAGGAGGTTTTCTTGTAGCTTATCAAGTCCAGCTCAGAGTTTAAAAGCTCTAGATACTTGCTATCAAAGCTGATACAATTGACTGTTGAGACTGGATTTGTGACAGGTAAGTGAAGCTCATATTTTAATCTATAGTTCTAGTAAATCAACATTACTTTCTTTAGCTGCACTTTCCATTGTGGATTTAACTGTTTTCCTAGTATTTCCCACCCATACCTATCATCTTGCCATCTGCACCACCTTTGGGAATGTCTATTCTATCACATTATTAGTGGTACTGAACAACAGATCAAGGCTTCACAACAGTTCAAGTGGAAGAGCAAATGTTGTTTCAGCAAACTTCTCTCATATGGAATTTGCTTCTCCTTCCCTTTCCAAGCCTGCTCAAACAAGGTCTGTACATTCAGAAGATATCATAGCAATCTCTGTGGATGCAGTATCAGAGAAGGCCACAGGTGGAGTATGTGTTTTCCATGCTAAATAGTTTGTTTTGATTGTCTGACATAAATCTCAAGTCTAGTGCTATGGAGTCTGATGGCAAAAGTACATCTGATGCATATGCTGTTTGAAGGTCAATGGTTTAGGTTCTAGGGAGTAGTTGGAGGTAATAGGTTCAGTATGAAATCATTTTCATTTTTCTTTGATTCAACTGTATTGCTGCTTTACTTCTCAAGTCTCAAGTTCTGATATTCTATATGCTATGTTGTATTCAGTTACAGATATTTAATCATTGAACTTGTGTAGTGCCATAGCAGTGTCATTGCATAAGACCACATAAATATGAAAGAGGGTATGTTACCAATTGTTGAGATCCTCACAACCAACACTTCTGTGCAAATTCTGTGAGATACTATCTGTCCATCTTCTCCACATTCAGTTCATCTCAAATGAGCTTTCTGTATACATAAATGAAGTTACCACTCCATTTACAAGCTGTATGAAATGTTGTATAATTTTCAATATATGACCAAGACTTCCTTATTCTTTGATAGAAGAAGCCTTAATAACAGTATCTACATGAAACCATTAGCATCTGTCCATCTGCTCCATATTGGCATCTCTGCATCAATGTCATATGATTGCCTTTGAATACAGATGAAGTTGCATCCACACTCATAAGTGGGGTGAAAATGTATATGAACATGTCTTCTTAGTGGCATCTTTCTTATGATAACAGGATTCTCAAGAAGCATGAACAAATTGAGTTTGCACTGGTCATGCATTGCATAATAGATGTAATTCTGAAGAAGAAGAGTCACATATACATAATCCCATATGTATATATATTCCTGATGAATATACCACCAAAGGACAGCAACCTCACAATCTCCATCTCTAGGCCAAATGCTGCTGACAATTGAGTCCACAGTTCTTCAAGTCTCATCTGAAATTGTACAGATGTAAGTTGAAATAACATCTCTATCATTGGAAGTAAACTAAATCCAAGCATCCTAGCATTGGTCCTCTAGTGAGATTAATTCCATCATTTGACAAAAAAAGATTATTTACAGTGGTAATGAATTTTTGTAGCTGATCTCATACATTTTTACTTGGATCTTATATGGTTTCCTCTGCTCCAGTGTTTGTAAGTATCATTTTCCAGTATAATCCTGTCCAAAAGTAAATAATTTTTACTTACTCACACATGCCTTTAATATTAGATGTGTATTCCTACACTCAATCAAAGGATCCATGGAGAGTCAAGACATTAGTCTATTTTCTGCTCTTAGTGCAGACAGTACAAGCAGTTCTGATGATTTGTGATACCTTCAATATCTTTGGCTATCACTTTGGTGATGTATCAGTTCTGAGTAAAAGAAATTTTACTTGGTTTAATGTGACTCTTGTCACTGGAGTTGGTATGTATGATTACAATGAGATCTATTACAAGCCATACTAAAATGTTCTTCTCTATTCAGCTGGTTTCTCTGTTCAGATCTTCTATGCCCACCAAATGACTGTCTTTTCAAGAGCTAAGAGTACTTTGATTGTTAGTCTCATAGTTGTCATAGTAAGACTTCATCAATTTTTCTTTTGTGCTACCTTTTTGACTTAGGCTGTCTCATGTAGCTTGCTCTAATCCAGCTAGCCTTGTGTTTGATTGGTACAGCTGTATCATACAAAGGCAAAGACCTTCTTTTCATGCACAGTTTTCCATTTATAACTTTGTTGGTATGTATTCATTTCTTGTGAAGATTTATTTTAGGATTAAAAGATTCTTGGGGATAGATCTGGCATGCTATAAATGTCACCTGTGATGTACTTATTGCAGCCTCTATGCTATACTTGGTCTGTATTGTTTTAATTCCCATAATTCTATGTCTAATACAAAAGATTTTCTTATAGCTCATCAAGTCCAGCTTCAGCTCAGAGTTTAAAAGCTCTAGATATCTGCTATCAAAGCTGATACAATTCACTGTTGAGACTGGATTTGTGACAGGTAAATAAAGCTTTATGTTTTAATGTACCATCCTAATAAAACATTTTCTTTAGCTGCAGTTTTCATTGTAGGCTTAATCATCTTCCTAGTATTTCCCACTGATACCTATCATGTTGCTGTCTGCACAACTCTTGGGAACATATATTCCATCACATTATTAGTGGTACTGAACAACAGATCAAGGCTTCACAATGGGTCAAATGGAAGGGCAAATGTTGTTTCAGCCAACTTCTCTCACATGGAATTTGCTTCTCCTTCCCCCTCCAAGCCTGCTCAAACAAGATCTGTTGAAGGTAGTAGGTTCAGTATGGAATCACTTTAATTTTACTTTGATTCAACTGTGTTGCTGCTCTATTTTCCAAGACTCAAGTCCTGATATTCTGTATGCTATGTCTTGTTCAGTCACAGATATTTGATCGTTGCACTTGTGCAGTGCTATAGTAGTGTCATTGCTGTGATCCTTTTTGAGTTTTCTTTTTGAGGAAACCTTCAACAAAGTTTCGATTTATTATTGTGCTTGCAAAAAATAATATTGATGTAACAGCAATAATCAGTACATCAGCACCTATTCTAATCCTCTCTCCTTCTGATGATCATAGAAGTACTTATTTAGAACTGGTGATTAATGGAGTGAGAACATTATGCATTAATAACTCTTATGAGCGCTGATTTGATCACACAGTGAATACATCTTTAATCACATCATAGAGAAGTGTTGTCATACAACAAATTCACTCACTGTTCTATTTTGGAGTAATATCAAATGGCTATGTAAGTGAAAGTATATATACTCAGTGAACAGGAGAGTATAGATGGCATCCTTGTGCTTCTCTGCCCAACACTATATATCATGGTCTCAGTTTATCAAGTCCCATCTAACATTGTGCAGAAGTAAGTTGAAAGTTACCACTTCCTTGTGATTTTAAATGAGCTAAATCTATTTTCTAGCACTGGCCCTCTGGTAATTTGATCACATACTCTATAGAATCCAGTTGATTTACTAAATGTGTGTAGCTAATGGCATACATCCTTGTCTGGATATCATATGGTTTTTTGTGCTCAAGTATCTGTAAGTGCCTTACTCAGTAGGATGAAGGTGTTAAGTAGACAAGCTCATTATCTAAACAGATGTATATTCATACTCTTATCCAAAAGACCCCCTGAGAATCAAGATATTGGTTTACTTCCTACTCAGCCTGGAAACAACACAAGCAGTCATGATGATGCATGATGCATTTGATATTTTTGCAATTCACTTTGGTGACCTAACTGTTCTTGGAAATGTCCATCTTAGTTGGTTTGCAGTCCCTCTTGTCACTGCTCTTGGTATGTACACTCAATTGGACAATAAAGTTATATTGAGACTTCTTTCTTTTATTTCAAGCTGGATTTCTTGTGCAAGTGTTTTATGCACACCGGATGATAGCCTTTTCAAAGGCTAGGAGTACTCAAATGATAAGTGCTTGTGTTTCTATAGTAAGTAGAAGTGAGATACTATCAAGATTCTTTCTGATTTTTGACCACACTGTCCTGTCTTTGTGCTATTAGCTGGCACTAATACAGGCTGTTGCATCAATCATAGCTGCAGTTAGGACATTCCAAGGTCATGCTCTTTCTTCAATTCATAGCTTCTCATATAAGTGCACTCTTGTATGTAGCAAATTGGTGTAATCTACAGGATTCAGATACTCACTCTTGTCAATAGGTATGGCTTATTTCAAGTACAATCTGTGATATACTCATTACAACCACCATGCTATACCTGGTAAGCAATCACTGTTTCTCATATGAGCTAGTGACTGATGCACTTTTGAAATAGCTGCTACAATCAGGCAGAGAATGCAAGAGCTCTAAGTATCTGATCTCTGAGCTTGTACAATTAACTGTTGAGACTGGATTTGTAACAGGTAAGAGTTCTTGTGTCTAGGATTGAAAAGGATATCAGTAACAGGATGTATTTTAGCTATACTGTCTACAGCAGACTTGTGCACATTCTTGGCATTCCCTACTCACACTTATCATATTGCTATTTGCAGCACCTTTGGAAATATGTATTCAATCACACTGCTAGTGGTATTGAACCATCGAAGCCAACTGCGTGCTGCTGCAGATCATAGGACGCATTTTTTATCAGGAGATCTTGAATTTGCTTCTCCTCCACCCACTGGTCTTGCCCAAAGGACCACAGTTGTACATTCAGGTGGAGATGATGCAGAGTTGTGCCCGGAGGCACAATCAATGAATATGAAGTCAGAGGTTGCGGAATTGATTCATGCCGTGAGTTATTTTTCAAACTTCTCGCCAGTATAGCTCTTGATTCTGATGTTTGTTACAGGTCTGAAAATTCCGCTGTCATCTTCACATGTTCTGGATATTACATACCATAGTGCCACTTCGTTCGAACTTCATATGTTGTTGGTATGACATCACGTCTCGGAGTGAGCGTGCCACGATGATGCAATATACTTTCTTTTTTTGGCTAAGACATATCCATTTTTGGATTTGAGTCGATTTTGGTAGGTCGATGATGACGGCGGTTATGCGTCATCGAGTTTGAAACCCTCGTATATAAAGTGTATTATTCTATGAGACAAACAATTCAACCATGTCGTCTTTACCACCAGCACCAAAAGATATCAGCGCCCATCCTGCAAAGGGCAGCGTCGTTGATCCCGTCGACAAGAAGGCGAAGAACGCCGACGTTGAGAGAAAGGTAGGGCTTCATCTTATCTTATCTTATCAGATTATCTAATCCATTCTACCAGTTGAAATTTTACACCACGCTTCAAGCGTTTCGTGAATCGAAGCTTCCTACGAACGCCCAGCTCGACAAATGGATTACTTTCGCTATCAACAATTCTCCTATCGACTCTCACCACCCAGACGGCGAGGAAGCGTTGTCGAGAGATGGAAGGAAACTCGTCGGTGATGTCAGGGATGTTTTGGAGACGTTGAGAGTCATTCTCAGAGAGAAGAATGGCGATGAGATTCTACAGGAGTTTATTTGGAATACGCGAGACGTTGATGGTAGCGGCCTGAAGAATTCTTCGATCGAAGGAGCGCAGGAGTCGGGAGCTAAGGGTGGAACGAAGGCGGGGGCTACAGCCGCCGCCTCAGTGGACAAGGATAAGATGAAGGAGGATGCGAATACTGGTTTGTCGCCCCGTTTTTACGTTTGAAAAAGGTGCTTATTCCGTGTATGCAGCTGCGCACCACCTTAGGACTGTCTTACACCTCTTATTAACCAACTCGGAAGCCCGCAAGCTCGTGTCGGACTTTTCGGTCGTCGGCCGTGACCTTGCGTCCAAGGGACTCAGCAAGGCTTCAGAGGAGCTCGCCCCCAGCGAGGAGGAGCTGAAGAATGTGGATGAGGCTCATACAGGCGCAGGCGGCGCATTCAAGGGCGACCCGAGGGAAAGAGCAAAGGAGCAAGAAGAGAGGGGTATAACCGGAATGGCGCAGGATAGGCTACCGGGTGAGTAGAGGTGAGATCATGAAAACGTGTTCTGACAGTGATGTGACAAACGTGTAGGACAAGTACAACCAGACCAACATGACCCGATTTTTGCCAAGGCGGGTGAGTTGATGAGTCCGCAGGAGGGAAGCACGAAGGAAACGGCTCAGGATCTTGCTGGGCAGGCCAAGCGTGAGGTTGTTGATGAGTCAGGAGCCGGTGAGAGGTTGGATCGGTGAGAGGACTTTTTGTTATCCCTTTTCGCACTATATATCTAATTCCATACCCATCATAGCATTCGCGATTCTCAAGGACAAGAAATCTCTCCCTCTGACGCAGAAGAAACTAAAGTCCGCGCGCGAGAGGCTACGGAGGAAGCTAAGAAGAGAGGTCTCGTTGGACGTATGGTCGGTGGTGTTAGAGAAGGATTTGGATCCCAAATTCCCCAGGAACACCAGGATAAAGCAAAGGCTCATTTCCAGCGCGGTAAGGAGTTTTTGAAGGAGGAATACTTCCCGAAGGAGAGGCGGGACCAGTGGATTTGGAGGGCTAAGAAGGTATGTGAACGTTTTATATTTGTGAAATTGCATCGCTTATAAGCCCTCGATGTGACCTCGTACAAAGGTTATCGTGGAGTGCCAACAACACTCGGATTATCAGGAGAGTTTGAGGTGGTTGCTGGAATATGTTCGGGAATACGCGGGTCATGGAAGGAGGATTGCGACTGAGAAAGGAGGCGATTTTCAGGATGGTGTTAATGATGTGGGTTTTCCTCCCCCTCTGTTAACATTAACTAACATTAGTGTCTACAGGACGGTCTTCAAACCTCACTCTCACAACTTCGAGAGTTGCTTGAGAGGTTCGCGAATGGGAGGTCACTACAGGATGACGTTTGGGATCCGATTAATGTGTTGATTGATGATGCTCAACGGGATGAAGAGTTGAGAGGGTGGTGGAAGGACGTAGGAGACTACGTTGAGAAGGTTGGTGAGATTTATTCCTGTTTTTGTATTGTACCATTCGTCCTCCCGCGTTTTTCCTATTGGCTCTTTTCACGCGTCTTTCACGCGTCTTCGGTTTACGGTGTACGACCTCCTAGACTTGGTTGTTCGTTCACTTGTTCGTTCTCGAAACACACCTTTTTTTTCTTCCGGTTTCGTCTGGGGTCTCGTTCTGCGTACTAATAGAATTCTACACAGGTTCTGCTTACCCCTGGGTACGTCTTGGAACCCGCTGCGAACACTCGAGGGAGGGAGTTGTTGGAAGCAGGACAAAAATTTTATGGGAGCGGAAACGAGAGTTTGGGTGGGGATCCTGACGAAAAGCCGCAGGTATGCTCTTTTCTTTATGTCTTTGGCGTGAACTGGTGATTAATTTCGATTTCATTGATGTGTAGGGTACGGGAGGTGCTACGAAAGGACCTACAACGGGTGCATTTGGTATACCCGGAGCCGGAGTCGGTGCAAGTGACACGACCAATACCATCGGCAATGCTTCCGCCTACACCGGTACCACTCCTGCTACCGGCGCCCTTGGAATCCCTGGCGCCAGGGCGGGGGCTGCCTCTGGCACGAACGTTGACGGACTTCCGGCTACGAGCACTTACGCTGCTCCTGCTACTACTGCTGGTGCACCTGTGCCGACAAAAGGAGCGGACGCGGAACGTGCGGAGAAGAAGGAAACAGCTGCCGTTAGGGGCAAGTACAGGGAACATTTTGATCGGGTGTTTGAAGGTGTTGGTGCGTGGGTTGGAGGTGTTAGGGAGGATCGGTTGAACAAGAGGTGGGTCTTGCACTTTTAGTTTCTTTTTTTCGTGTCTGACGAGTTTTTTCACGCTTCTCTGAAATCATTGTCGTCTCGACTTCCGATACACTACGTGCCCGATCGGATTTACTTGGTGGTTTCAAGGTTGGGCACCGACCTGCAGAGGTTCACGAAGGATCTCCTGTTCTCCAATGACGGAGAGGGAGGGTTGAAATTCAAGAAGGAGTTGTGGAACGATATTAGGAGGGTCATCATTCCTATGTTGGTTGATCGGGTGGGTGGTTTACATTTTTCCCTTACGTGTATTGTGCTCACTTTTTAATTCCCTCCCACCTCAACTCTCCCGTCCCCAGGTCGGCTACATCCCCATTCCCCGAATCGAGTACACAGATGATACTCTTGACCTCGTGGTGGAGAATCTGACGTTGTCGGGAAGGAATTTGTTCCCTAATGTCGTTGAGATTGAGACGCATAATTATCTGAAGTCTTCGCCGTATGCGAATGTGCAGAAGGGAAATCGGGAAGGTGTGTTGTTCTCTTCCGCATCGTTACATCCTCTAACTTTTGGGATGCGATATAGCGAACGATACGTCGAAGCACGAGTTCAAGTTAACGTTTGGACAGATCCAAGCCGATATGAGGGATGTGGCGTTTTACTTTAGGAAAAAGAGTGGGTTGCCCAAGTTGAAGGATTCGGGGCTGGCGGATATTTTGATTGGTGGGGAAGGAATGACTGTACGTTTTTTTTCTTTTCCTCGATGCAAAGTGTCGCTCTGATAACGTTATTCCCGCAGGCCACAGTCCATTTGACATCGTCTCAAGATCCTTCGACGTTGTTCGCGATCAAGAGCGTGAACGTGAAGGTTGACACGCTCAAGTTCGCGATCAGGGACTCGAAGCATGATCTCTTATACAAGACTTTGAGGCCTCTTGCGACGGGTTTGGTGAAGAAGCAGATTCAGAAGGCTGTATGTGTTCTTCCCTTTCGTGCTAGTCTAAATCTCATGTGGTTTTGACGTTTCGGATAGGTCGCTGATGGGCTTCGGACGGCTCTTGAGTGGGTCGGTGAGGAGCTCGTTGCGGTTAGGGAGAGGATGGAGGAAGCAAGGATGGATGCGAAGGAGGGTGATGGGCAGGAGGAGATTGGGAGGTTTAAGGCCATGCAGGAGGTTTGTCTTTCTATTCTTCGTATTCATATCTTTAATCTTATCTCCTCACAGGCATTCAAACGCCGTAAAGACGAAACGTCCTCTATCACTTCCGGCAGTACTAGTACCCGTGACAGGCACTCGCAGTTCAAGGTTGTGGCGAACAAGAGGAACTCGTTGTTGGCGCATGAGGGACACCCTGCTGGGTGGGTTAATAGGACTGCGGAGAGGGAAAAGTTGATTGAGAAGGGGGAAGGGTGGAGGAGTGATGCGTTTAACGTTGTTTGAGTTGTTCGTTCCCCTCTCTGTGTTACCTTTCCGCTCCTCCGCGTTTTCATATTATCTCGTTCAATGAATTTGATTATATGGATTTGTCTCGTTTCTTAGTTTATATACGAATAGTGGTAGTTGAATTTGTAGGATATCGAATGAAAAATGTAACTTAGTGTATGTAAATCGAATGCGATTTCTTGTACAATCGGAACCCTGGACCGACATGGTATACTCAAGATAAAATGGTAGTAGTAAGCATGTACATATAGATAGTCCTCGTGAAGCACTACGATAGACCCACCCAAGACGACCACTTGCGCTTTGGCTGAGGCGGTCTGGGAGTCGGAGCGCTGAATCGCCTTTCTTTAACAGAAGCTAACGCATCCGTGACAAGTTCCTGCTCGTCAATCATCTTTGCCGTCGCCGTTGGTCCCAATTTCCTCCCTTGAACCATCTTCAAAAGAACCCTTCGAGAAATGAGATAACATTTCTGAGACTTTAGCCCCGCTTTACGCAAGTTCGTCTCGATGTTTTCTCGAGTTTCTCTGATATACTTTGCCTTGGCCTCAGCTTCGATACTAGCATACCTCGCTTCACGTTTCTTCAAAGCGAGTTTATCTTCAGCCGCAGATTCATCCTCACTTTCTTCCTCGAGCTGCTCGCGCATTTCGTCTGCGATGGCTTTGATGTGCTCGTCGGATTTAGATCGGACGATGAATGCGGGGATGTTGTACTGTTCGCAGTTCTTCAAGATCGCGAGGTCGGTTTCTTGAACTCGGCTGTCAATGAGGACGATGATGCAGTCGAAGATGAAGAGGCCTTGGGAAGTGAAGTAGTGTGCGCTAGCGATGGAGGCGGTACCAGCGCCAGGGATGTCGTACCAGACGAATCGAGTGTTTTTAGGGTCAGGGTAACGACCGATGGTCATGGTCGTTTCGACGACACCCGTGTCGGCTGCGTCGGTAGATCCTTTGCTTATACCCCGGAAAGCGTTGATTAAGGAGGATTTACCACTCCCTGCGACACCTGCAATAGCAAAGTGGAGAAGACCCTCTGTATATTGTCGTTCCCGTTTAACCCTCTCGATATCTTCTGGTGTGGGCTGCTTGACGGGTTGTTGATTAGCGACCTGAGCTTGACTGTACATCAAAGCACCAAGTTTCCTCTCAGCTTCCGCTTTAGCAGCTTCAGCGGCGTTAATAGCGTTGGAGGCGTTGGAGATTTGAAGACGAAGATCTCGTTCGGCGTTTTCCCATTCAAGTCGTTCGCGTTCAGCTGCTTCCCTAGCCGCACGCTCCTTCGCCTCGTGTTGTTCAACCAACACACACGCTTCCTCCCGAGCTTTCTCTGCCTTTTCTCGTTCGAGTCTATCCAACCCAGCTTTCTCCTCAGCGGCCTGCTTCGCTTGTTGGGCTTGTAAAGTTTGCTGTTCAGCCGCCTCACGAGCGAGTCGAGCGGACTGGGCCTCTTCGGCAGCGCGAAAAGCCTTCTCCCGTTGTAGTTCAAGTTCGGCGTTAGCCTTATCCGCAGCTTCCTTCCTCCTCTGCGCCTCCTGTACCTCCCTATCAGCCTGCTCGCGTGCGAGACGTGCTTTCTCCCTCTCGAGCTCAGTATGAGCTTTCTGCTCCGCCTCATGCCTCGCACGCTGTGCCTCCGCAGCCTGTTTCTCCGCACGCTCTCGTGAGATACGAGCAGACTCTGCTTCCTCCGCTGCTATACGCGCTTTCTCTCGTTGGATTTCGAGGTGGGCGTTAGCTCTCTCTTCTGCTTCCTCCCTCGCCTTCTGAGATTCCTGAGCAGTTTTCACAGCTTCCTCTCTTTCTTTCTCCGCTTTCTCCCGTTCGAGTCTATCCATCTCGGCTTTCTCCTCCGCAGCTTTCTTCGCTAGTTGTGCCTCGATAGCCCGCTGTTCGGCCGTCTCGCGTGCAAGTCTAGCGGATTCGGCCTCGTCAGCAGCGCGAAGTGCTTTTTCTCTTTGTATCTCGAGGTCAGCGTTGGCTTTATCCGCCGCCTCCTTCCTCCTCTGTGCTTCCTTCTCCTCCCTATCAGCCTGCTCGCGTGCAAGCCTCGCTTTCTCCCTCTGCAGCTCAGTATGAGCTTTCTGCTCCGCCTCATGTCTAGCACGTTGTGCGTCCACCGCCTGCTTCTCAGCACGATCCCTAGCGATACGAGCAGCCTCCGCTTCATCTGCCGCTATACGCGCTTTCTCCTTTTGTAATTCCAAGTGAGCATTAGCTCTCGCCTCCGCCTCTTCCCTCGCTTTTTGAGATTCCTGTGCATCCTTAACAGCTTTCTCCCTCTCCAGCATCGCTTGCTTCGCGCGATGCTCGGCATCCCTAGCCTCCTGCTCAGCTTTCTCACGAAGCGTCTCGGCTTGCTGTTTAGCTAGTCTATCTGCATGCGCGGAGTACTCTGCTGCCCTACGACCTTGGATCTCGTGATCTAGGAGTGAATGGAGAGTGCTTAAATCGTGTCGGTGTTGTTTCAAGGCAGATTGTTTGGCGTGTTCGTCTTCCAAAGCGCGTTCTTGTTGGGTTCGTTTTAGTTCGGCGACTTCTTGTTCTTTTTTTTGGAGATCGGCTAGGAGGGGGTTGGGGAAGATGGGTCGGGAGGCCATTTCTTCGATGTCTTTCTTGGGTTTGGAGGAGGAGGAGCCCATGGTGATGTGAGTTCTTGGAGGAGGTTAGTTCGTCGTGTTCTTGGGAAATGGAGACAAACTCACTTGTTAAATAATCAAGTACTGGTTGATAGGATGTAGAGTGACCGAGTCCGAATATGCGATATCCTAAAGTGAAGAGACTAAGGTGGTGATGATGAACTCGGTGTTCTTGGAGTAGGAGGGAGGGTTAGTAAGTTCGTCGTGTCCTGGGAAATGGGGAAATGCATAGACAAACTCACCTGTTAAATGATCAAGTACTCGTTGATAGGATGTGAAGAGTCCTCGTACTCGTACTCGTATGCAGATATCCCAATATCCTAGAGTGGAGTGAAGAAACTACGTGAGACGTCTCGCGTTGAGAACCCCAGCTCAGACATCTCGAGACTATATATAATAGTGGAGAAAGTTAAAGATTAGTGAACATGCTACACGCACGAGGATACAACATGCCAACATGCAACTCACACATTGACAAGTTTGTGAAGAGCGATGGCGATGTCAGAACATGAGCGCCTTACTCGTGCACGACTCCAACGAGCCGCAGTAAGATCTGCAGAAGAGAAATCGAGAATGGAATAGAAGATCTCAAACAAACGATGTACGGCGCAAAGTAGATATGAAGTACAAGACGTAAGTGGATATGAGAGCAGATATGTATGAGATGAAATAAGGCGGTGGAGCGGAATATCGTATAGAGCGTGAAAATATGTAGTACATGTAAAGAGAACAGGATAGATAGACGAAGAAGAACATTTAAACAGAAGAAAAGGAAAAGAGAGAGTATGACAAGAGCGCCATCTGGGAGCCTGAAACGGTAGAGGCTCACGATGAGCCCCACGTCCAGCCCCACACCCTACTCTTGACGCCTGCCATATACCCCGTATCCGACCTAGTTGGCTGAGGCGGCTTAACGCGCCGTTCTTTCACCGAAGCCAATACAGCTTGAATAAGCTCATACTCATCAATAATCTTCGAAGCCGAAACTGTCTTCTTCTCTTGAACAATCCTCAAAAGCGGTCTTCGAGAGATCAAATACGCCCTTTGAGGTTTCAACCCTGCGTTCTTGAGGTTAAGTTCGACGTTTGAACGAGTGGTGGAGATGTATTGATTCCTCGCTTCAGCTTCGATACTCGCGTAACGGGCTTTTCTCTTTTTAAACGAAGCTTCATCCTCGTCGATTTCGTCGTCCTCACTTTCCTCTTCCTCCATTTGTTCCCTCATCTCGTCTGCAATCGCCTTGATATGGTAATCGGATTTAGAGCGTACGATGAACGCAGGGATGTTAAACTTTTCGCATTGTTCTAAAATAGCGATGTCGGTTTCGAGGAAACGGTTGTCGAAGAGGACGATGATACAGTCGAAGATGTAGAGTCCTTGGTGGAGGAAGTACTGGGCACTACCGACGTTGGCGGTTCCAGCGCCGGGGATGTCGTACCAGACGAACTGAGGCCTTTTAGGATCGGGGTAACGACCGATAGTCTTCGTGGTTTCGACAACACCTGTATCCGCAGCCTCTGCAGCGCCCTTGCTGATACCTCGAAAAGCGTTAATCAGCGAGGATTTTCCACTGCCAGCTACTCCGGCAACTGCGAAATGAAGGAGGCCTTCGGTGTATTGTCGTTCCTTCTTCACCCTATCCACTTCCTCCTTCGATGGGGGTGGCGGGACTTGGAGACTAGCGTGCTGCGCTTCCCTTCGACGACTCTTCGCTAGAGCTCTCTCTGCTTCTTCCTTGGCAGCCTGAGCTTGTTCGAGTTCTCGAGAGGATTTATCATTCTCCAACCGAAGTTTCTTTTCAGATTCCTCTCTTTCCACTCGATCCCGTTCGGCCGCCTCCCTAGCCTCGCGCTCCTTCAGCTCATGCTCTTTAGCCGACGCGTGAGCACGCTCTCTATCCTTCTCCGCCCTCTCCTTCTCCTTCCTTTCTGATCGTGCCTTCTCCTCCGCCTCCTTTCTAGCACGCAACGCTTCTTCCGCCTCTCTATCAGCTTTTTCTCTAGCCAAACGCGCATCTTCTGCGCGTTTCTCAGCCTCCCTCGCTTCACGCTCCGCCTGTTTCTTCATATTCTCCGCATATTCCCGCGCCTGGCGGTGAGCATGAGCAGCCAATTCAGCCGCCTTTCGTTCTTCCATCTCACGGTCTAGCTTTGATTGAAGGGCGACGAGATCGGTTTTGTGTTGACGTTCGACTGTCTTTCGTGAACGTTCATCTTCCATGGCTCGCCGTTCTGCGTGTTGTTTGAGCTCTTCTACTTCTTCTCGGTGTTTTCGTTCGAGAGAAGCGAGAATGGGGTTTCGGTCGTAGGAGCTTGAGGCAACTTCATCGAAGGTTGCCTTGACGCTTCGAGAGATGTTGGAGACGGTGTTTCCCATTTCGAGTGGTTCTATTCAAAAGTGATAAGTTGTTGGGCGTCAATATGTCGAAGAAGCTGGAAGTGTCCGTACAGAATGATATAGCGATGCAGATAGTTTGGATGACTTAAAGTTATTACAGCCTGAAAGTTTCGCAAGAAATAGGGGAATGAGAGAGAGAAGGAAGCGCTAGCAAGAGAATTTAACCATGCAACCCACACGAGGTGAACAACATGTACTCACGCAGTCTTTCATGATACATGATATATATCCGCACCCGAGAGATCGTCCTCATTCTCATTTTCATACCCTCTGGGCGCTGGAAGTACGTTCTGACGTTTGTCGAAGAATGAGGTAGAAGCACGGCGTACAGCGTTGCACAGGATATCGTCAAGAGATATATCGATAGCTATTTCGAGCTAAGACTGTTTGCAACATGTTCGTCGTATGTCTGGTGCTGCAATGAGACACTTTCATTGTCATCTGGCTATGTAGCAGTAAGCGCCTTGCTCGTTCGTAAAACTGTCACGTACTTGCTCCCCGTCACTCGTGGGTTCATCATGGCTTGTGTCCCTCCATCAAGGGTAGAAGATCCAGGCGCTACAGAGACGTTGAGTTTGGGGAGGTCTCGAACAGTGTAGTCTTCATGAATCCATGGCCGTTGCTTTTTCTGCGTGTCAAGAGTCTCGGACAAGGAGGATGGCTTATATCATGTTATCAGCAACGTGACTGATACGGAAAGTAGCATTTTCAATGTCCGCTCGCTTACACGCTCGGAGTTTCAATCACATCGGTTAACCTCAGGCTCCTCCCTGCTCGGTCATTCCTCGTCCACCATTCTTTCGGACCTCGGTTCTCTAACAGTCCGTATAGGTGAGCCTCTCATTTATATTACACACTCTTGCCCTGCTAACGAGCTTCATCAGTTATCTGGAAGTCCGCATATAGTCACACTATATTAAACCTTTGAGCAACTTGAAGCCCTGGGTTCTACTCGTGTAGGGTACGATTGGCTACAATCAGTAGCCACTGCTGAAGTTTACGTTCGTAAATTCTTTCGAACTGAATCCTTGTTCGCCGTTAGGCCTTTAGTTTTCACGCAGTGTTGAGGCAAATGAGTATGTAGTTAGATTTTGCTCCCTTCCTAAATAAAAATGATTCAAAGTTCAATAGATTATTCGCGAAAATAGTGAGCTAAATGAACGACTACAGCAAGTTGCCACAGCAGGTGTCATGATTAAACTATCCAGGAATATCTATTTTTCATTCATTCATAAGTCAACCGGGTTCGCCACAAAATTATTCACCTAGTACTCACCGTAGTAGTGGATCGTGCCGCTATCAACTCGAGAAGCTGGCCTGCGAGGCTTAGGTAGAGCAAGTGAGTCCACCGTTTCCATTAACGCAAGCTTCACATGAAAATCAATAAAAGTCAAGACAACTAAAGGGAGCATTCATATACTCACATCCAGATATTTTGTTTCCGTCTTGGTAGAACTTGCACGAAGACCCAAGCTTGTGGCTACAGTTCTTGGGGCATCGGCATGCGCTATCGGGGTCTGGTGCAACAGCAGATACACCGAGAGCAGCGACGAGGACAGTAGCGAAAAGCGTGAAGAATTTCATTGTTGATAAGAGTGCTTGGTTAATATGAGGTTGGTTGGGCTGGTTGGAGAGACTGCGTATGTTTTCTGAGATGCAGATTTGAGCTGTATCTAGGGGTATTTATACCCTCGTTCAGCTTTCGCCTGCCTCAAAAAGAATTGTGAGAAGGTGAATTATGGTACTGCCAACATCCCGTGACTCACCTTGCTTTCTCCACCTCATCAAGCTTAAACTCCAGCAAGCTCCGAGATGCTATCCAACTTGAATTTGTCAAGTTTCACATTTTCGCTCCGCGGGAAGTAGAGGATCGCCCGTGATTGAGAGGTGCTATTTATTTCCTGTAGGGCCTGTTCGGCAACAGTTTGCATTTAGCATTTACCGGTATATTTCGTGATTTTAGCCCTGTAGCGCCCATTAAGTGCCCAAAAATATCACGCAGAAAATGTTGCTCCTGCCTTAAAAGGTGAAAATATATGAAAATATACCGGTAAATGCAAAATGCAATGTGTTGCCGAACAGGCCCTATGATATCCACGGGAAGTAGAGGATCACTCAAGGGGCGCTACGAAAATTTTGAAATCACGAGGAGTAAAAATTTATGACACAAGCAAGTGTTGGTGGTGCCACAGACACAGCGTTACTCTTACGAGCGCTGACCGTCGGACACAACAGAACTCCACTGGCAAGAATCTGCAAAGAGATAGAGGCAAGAAAAAGGCCAAGTTGGCGTTGCTGTCAAGTTGCTGTGCTCCGGTATGCATTTATTTATCGATCGACGACGATAGGGAAGTACTGGGGATCGGCAGCTCGGCATCTCAATGCCGGATAGTGCCGCAGCCTCAAGCGCCCATCAAGCGCTCACTACTTTGCGCGGCTGAACGTAGCTGAATGTTCGAGTTCACAGCTATTTTGCGTCCTTAACAGTAAGTATTCAGTTGTTCAGATACAAGGGAGCTCAGGTGATTAAGGTATTCAAGGACCGGTGCTTGGAATAAGCCTTGATGTAGATACGCTAGCGATGGTGCCGGCACGCTGTGTCTTGAAACACCAGCTTACAGTCTGAATTACTCAATTTCCAAGCTTCTTACTTGGCAGCAATGTATATTCGCTAAAGTTAGTGAAACTTGCATAGCATCCCGGGAACAACGAGAAGAACGGAGAGAACAATGACATTCGTAAACTCGTAAGTCACAGTCCCACCGTAGGCGAACGAATTCCTTGGGCAAAGGTATAAATACTCCTAGGAAATTCTCAGTTTCTCCATCTCACAAACCAACTAAACCAACTACATCTGCTCAAGCTCTCCCACTCACCTTGCTCTCTACCCAACAATGAAATTCTTCACTCTCTTCGCTACCGTCCTCGTTGCTGCGCTCGGTGTGTCTGCTATCGCACCAGATGCAGACAGCGCATGCAGATGCCCGAAGAACTGTAGCCACAAGTTCGGGTCCTCGTGCAAGTTCTACCAGAACGGAAATGTCATTTCTGGATGTGAGTTTTGATTGTGATTAATATTCCTACTCGAAATCTGACAATATCAATGACTAGCGTGCGTTAACGGAAACGGTGGACTTACTTGCTCTACGTAGAGTCTTGGGTCATCGAATAGCCTTCGTGTGTGGTAAGCACTATATACCTAACTTTGTTGAACAATTCGGACTGATGAACGAACAAATAGGCCAGGCCGCATATTCGTAATAATTCTTGTCAGATGTAGTGCACTGGAACCAGTTTAGTTCATTATCTTAGCAAATTTCATGCATATTTCATCTATTCTTTGAGACTCAGGTCCGCTGCGAGACCGCATGAACCACCAGAGCAACCATTTATTTAGTCTATGTAGATCCCAGCGGTAAAGCTCTGCACTAAGTACATGAGCCCGGTGGAACAGAACTTGTTAAACCAAGGGCGAAGCTCGTACAACATATGTCGAGCCCAGACTGGCACTGCGGTACGCCGAGAACATGGTTTCCCAAATAGTTGGCGAATAACGATTTCCCGCACAGATCTATGGGCACTTTCTGGGGCTCCAGCCCAGTAAGAAGGATCTTTCACATGGATGAAAAGAGAACGTCAACCCACGAACATTGAGCGTCTGGGCATATAGATTTCCATTCGGCACCCGTGATTTAGTCCAGGGAGGCCATGAGAAAGTCGTTTGGCCTTTCTAACTTCATCAACCAGCTTCCCACTAACTTTCCCGTCTGATACAGTATTGCAGGAAGGTCTTGAGGACAGGTGTATGATAGAAGTCGAATGTCAAATGGCGCTGACCGTCCGAGTGACGACAAGTGACGACGGAGGTAAGCAAGGATCAGCGGAGAAAATTTCATTTAGGAAGGCTGTGCTCCGGTATGCATCTATTTACTTACCGATACATCCTAATTAAGCGCCTGTTCGCGCCACTCTCATCAAGCGCTCACTAACGCTCACTAGTACTCACTGCTTGGTGCGGCTCAATTGAAAAATCAAACTCATAAGTTTTCTGCGTCCTTTTGCCGGCTAATTTACCCTTAACCAGCGGTGTTATAAAGCTTGTATTATTGCTACCATTAACAGTCGCCTGTGATATACTACTTACTAGCATGTATGCCATTCAATGGTTGTAGAGACAAAGGAATCCCGAATATCAAAGCATTCACTTCAGACACAAGTTTGACTATGGCTTGACGTAAATGCGTTCGAGGTAGTGCCGGCCAGCGCTCATAGGTGAAACGCTGAGCTCGGAAGCACCACCAGCGCACGCTTGCACTACTTCCCCACTCCACATTACTCAATTTCTAAACTCCGTACTTACCCGCATATGAAACTTGCATAGCATCCCGGGGGGAAGAGAAAAACGAATAGGACATTAACATTCACAAGATCGTAAGTCACAGCTCTATCGTACTTAGGCAAATTCCTCAGATAAAAGTATACATACACCTAGAAACTTGAAATTGATCAGTGCCCCCATCTCACATACCAGGTACATTTTTCAAGCACTCTCACTCACCTTTCTCTCTACCTAACAATGCGGTTCCTCACGCTCCTCGCTACTGTTCTTGCCGCTGCCCTAAGTGTTTCTGCTACTCCACCAGACCCCCTCGGCCCGTGCCGATGCCCGGCGAACTGTGGTCACAAAGTAGGGTCTTCGTGCACGGTCTACCAGAACGGAAATGTGATTTCTGGAAGTGAGTATTTCATTATGATTCACTCTAATACCCTTATTCAACGTCTGACAATATCAACGTATAGCATGCGTTAACGGAAATAGTGGACTTATTTGCTCTACGTAGAGCGTTGTGTTCATTGAGTAGCCTTCTATATGTGGTAAGCACCGGATATCTAATTTTGTTGAAAAAGACTGATGAATGAACGAGTAGACTGAACCGCATATTCCCGATGTTTCTCGGTAGATGTAGTGCGCTGGAACCAGTGTAGTCCAATATCTTAACATATTTCATGCAGACTCTACCAATATTTTGCCCATCGTTAAACTATGAACGAAATGTAAGAGCCTCAGGCACGCTGAGGAGAGTTCTTCCGCCTCATGAACCACTACCATAACCACTTACTGCATCACCACAAATCCCTGTATTTAATCCATCACTAACTATCACAAAAGATTAAGTAGCTCTCTTTCGGAACATCAACCCAGCAGTTTCGTTCGGCGCAGGCGCAAACGTGAACCACTTATCCGGCGGTCGTACTCCGTCATCTTGTTCTAGTTTTATGTCATACGTCATCAATACATGCACGAGCATGGTCTTCAAGAGTGAAGAGACAAGAAAACGTCCGGGACTGCATATTGGGGAAGCGATATGTAGATTTGAGGGATGAAGAAGAGGTTGCTTACCACGCATGCCTTCCGTTCCCAAACATCATATAGGTAGGACCTACTGAGACCATTTGATATCTGACAGGATCATCTTCTGCCTCTCTTAGTCGAGAAAACCTGAACCCGTCAAACTCGTTTGGATTAGGATAGTGTCTCTGTAAGTATTCTTCGTATCCATGATCTCGAGTTACTGAATCAAGACACTTTACTTACTGCGTCGTGATGTATAGCATAACCAGTTGCAATTATGGTACTCCCTGCATAAACAGTAGTCCCATCGGAGAACGTAAAGTCCTTCAGAACTTTTCGGGGCATGCTCGCTGAATGTGAACTAAAATTCAGGCCATGGTCTCAGCAAGAGTATCAAAGTTAACGTACACTTCCCACCGCCCCGCAAGCGCAACGATTCCTTGATGAAGCTGTCTAGCTTATGCATCTTACTTATCGACTCTTTGGTAATCCCTTCTTCGTTGACGATAGGTTCGACTTCGGCTCGCAGCTCTGGGACATAAGATGGATATGTCGCTAGGTCGAAAAGCGCTTGGGTAAGAGCCTGGAGAAATGAATCACGTTAATTCAAGATCAAAGCTCGTACAACCATGTGTATGAACACGCATGTACATACCATGGAGGCAGGACGATACGCCGCAAACATGGTAGCTAAGAGTCGAATGGTAATCGCCCGCACAGACCTATCACTTTCCGGTGCTTTCTCCATTAACCAAGTGAGAAGATCATTCTAAGGTGACACCTGAGTAAGCGGAGAATGTCAAACCRCGTACGCTGAGATTCAACCTCACCGGTTTGCCTGGCCAGTCTTTGCCAAGTATTTTCTCCTTCTCGAGRCGTTCTTCAACAAGAGGGGCAACATGTTTCATGGCACGTCTCARTGTCCTAGGGATATAGAAGTAGAGGGCTTTGGCAACAATCCTATAACGGGAATCAGGGGTTCAACATCTGTCTCAATGAGGCGAGAGAAGACGTACGGTTTAAGGATATCAGGCGCGAGACCAACAAAGAGAGCGGTCTTGACTAGCGCGTCTGAATATGTATCGTTGATATCATTATAGTCCGAATTGTGGCCTGTGAAAAACTCATACTCTGTAGCCGTCAGCAGGAATGTAAGAACAAAGTTAAACGCACAAAGCGGAGGTCCCACGAACAATCTATTCGTTACCCTGAGCACTATAGATTTTCCTGTGCGCCAGGCTGGAAAGCTGGTCCAATCTTAAAACTTGATAATTAATCCTGACAGCCTTAATAAACTTGGAGTACCTACCATCGGTTAGAGGTACAAGTTCAGAGAAAGCTGTAAGGACCTCTTCTTGGAGCTCTGGGAAGCGACCGCCTAAATCGCGTGTAAGGGAAAGATGGACGAAGCGAAAGTGATAAGGATTGTCGAGTATATGGGGCTCCATTGTGTAGTCGGTTTGCATGCCCTGAAATTTCTCTGCTCGAGGACAAACTTGTACAGAATGATGAAGATCGAGTACCTCCTTAATGGAACCGTATAGAGATAAATGATCATCGTTAGCTTTCCGGACATCCTCAAGTAGATCTTGACCAGTAACCACGAATGTATTCACGAACAGAGTCGGGATCTTGAACAACTTTCCGTAGTGCTACCGGTGCATATTAATAGACGTCGAAGCCAAAGGATGATAAGTACTGATGTACCTTTTCATAGC
Organism: Neonothopanus nambi; assembly: GCA_003987895.1. Taxonomy (NCBI): domain Eukaryota; kingdom Fungi; phylum Basidiomycota; class Agaricomycetes; order Agaricales; family Omphalotaceae; genus Neonothopanus; species Neonothopanus nambi. Next base: position 27,694 of record RCHF01000222.1, read on the forward strand.
CTTCCTGGATGAAGTCCCGAATACCAAGTAGAAGTTGAAAAGTTCCGATCGTGGTCCCAAATACACCTGTCGGTCCTACAGATATCACTTTCTTGTACTAGCATAGAAGCCGTACATCGCTACTTGAGAGGCTAGCCTAACTTGAGCTCAAACATAACCATTCGTACCTTCGACTTTATTATCCACTCATCGACCATGAGACGAGCTACAAGCAAGAGTATGAGAGCGACACCCAGAGTGAGCCAGGTGGAAGCGGATATCATGTTTGTACTTGCCACGCCAAAATCACCCTGTGGCAACTTTACGAAGTTTGAAACTTTCCATCTCCGCCCGAATATCCGTCGGAGTTAGCCGGTCTCAGGGACTCATGGGTATAAAAGAGACAAACTCCGCTGCTCCCTATTTGGATTGACATCTCGCTTGGAACTCGAAGTACCTCATCATTTCTCCTGTCGTACTTGGACGGAAGTAATTTCATGAATGATGAGTATGCATCTTATTGATATGTGTCTGATGGTGATTCAAAACACAGATATGTATCGGAGTTCGGAGGATCGGGGTTCTCAGTGAACTGACGAATGTCAATATTTCTAGGATTTCACTGGGATTTTCTTTGGATTTCCCTTGAACCTCAAGGAAAGGATCATCTCCGAGTGAGTTATGCAGCATTACGTGTCAGTTTCACACCTCATCTTCTCCATTGATGATTCTATTTCTTGACTGGCATATTACTGTGACTCGTGGCGGTAGTCTCCTACTGTCATACGATGTACTCCACCATTTACACAGCTGCTCTAAGCGTCCTATTGTTTGTCGCTCTCCGCATATTCAACACTTACTTGGACACACGAAAGGTTCAAACTTCTCCGAAGTTCTGTTGACATACCATTAACATTACTACAGCTTAATATTCCAACCGTTGGAGCAACAGGGCCGCTCGAGTCCTATGTCTGGGCATATAGATTTCTACTTGGCACCCGTGATTTAGTCCAGGAAGGCTACGAAAAGGTCTTTTGGTATTTCTGATTTAATCAACCATTTCTCCACTGACTTTCTCATCTGAAACAGCATTACGGGAAAGCCTTCAGGATACCCATGCCTTCAGGATGGCTAATCCTAGTATCTGGACCGCGTATGATAGAGCAGATTCGAATGGCTCCCGACACTGAATTATCCTCTCGTGCAGCCCTTTTCACCGAAGTACACTTTTATCGTACGTTTCCGTTACTTCTTTCTGACTGTGGGGTTCAGGGCCTACAGATGGAGTACACTCTTGGCCCCGAACAACTCATCAATCCCTACCATCTTCAATTTGTATATACATCCCTTGTTCGCGATCTAGGCCTCCGAATTGCCGATATACAGGATGAGATAGCAACAGTGTTTGCTGAGCTCATCCCTCCAACGAATGGTGAGTATTATGTATCGTTATAGCTTGGAGCTCGTCTCATGGATTCATTCTAGGTTGGACCAGGCTTGTGGGATGTTTTACCGGGCAGCAGCTCGCATTCAGATCAACGACTCGGCTCCTTGTTGGTCTTCCTCTATGTATGTGCTCTCATGAGGAATGGAGAGCCAGCTAAAGTGTTCCTTTGCATCAGGCCGCAACCCGGACTACAAAGCCCTCAATGATCATTGGCCAGATACACTCGCCAAAGCTGCCATTATCATCAGCCAGGCTCCCAACTTCTTGAAACCGTAAGGCGCTCTAGCATTCCGGGAATATTACATACTCACTATACCATCCTCCGGAATCGGATGTATTTAGCCTTGTAGCTCGCTTGCTGTTCTTTTATCGCGCTGCACTACGCCAAGCAATGAAACACGTCGGCCCACTGCTAAAGGAACGCCTTGAGAGACAGAAAGAATTCGGCGAAGAGTGGACGGGTAAATCTGTGAGTTGCACTTTTATTACCCTTGGGTCCAAGCATCCAACGAAACATTTAGTCTAAGGATGACCTTCTGTCCTGGCTCATGAAAAACGCGCCAGCAAATGAGAAATCACTCCAAGCCATCACCAACCGCCTTATGGCAACACATTTTGTAGCCTATCGTCCATTATCGCTCGTAAGTGTAACCTTGAATCACACTGTCCGATGCCTTGACATCTTATGTTTTACTAGGCTACAACACAAGTGCTATATGACCTTGCAGCCCACCCATCCTATGTGCCTGAGCTCCGTGCTGAGGTAGAAGCATTTGTAGATGAGCAAGGTATTACGAAAGAAGGTCTAGATAAGATGTATAAGCTTGATAGCTTCATCAAAGAGTGCTTGCGTCTACATGCAAGCGCAAAAGGTATGTCTATTACTYTATTCGTTCATCTGTACGTTATTCGACTCACCCCTTGTTCTTTAGTAACCATGTCACGCAAAGTTATGAAAGATTTTACCCTTTCCGACGGGACCACCATTCCTGCAGGGCATATTATATCTGCTGCTGGGTACGCCATTCACCATGACGAGGTATGSATGTATTTTCCTGAGTTCATAAATGTGTCACGCTAATGTAAAACTCTGGGTCTAAAGAGAAACTACCCCAATCCAGAGGAATTCGATGGATTCAGGCACTTTCGCAAGCATGAAGAAGAGAATGAACCTGTAAAGCATCAACTAGTTGCGCTCAGTGCGGAATACGTGGTATTTGGTACTGGAAGACATGCCAGTCCATACCCTTATAATTATATACAATATAATGGTAAGGTCCATTTGAGCAACGATGCAAACTTGATGGAGCTCACCAGTCACGTATGGAGGGCAGCTGCTCTCCATACGGGCTCCCATTTTAGCATCCCATTGGTCATTTTCAACCACCATTCGCCCTCCCAACGCAGATATCGGCCAGGTTATCATTCTCCGAATGATCCCTATTCCGAATCCCGTTCTAATCCATCCCGTCCCGTTCCTCCGAATTTTCCGTTCCGTCCTATCCTTGATTCCGTGCTCCGAAATTACCTCGCTTCTTTTTCAGGTACGTATGTTGCTATCAGTTTTACCGGCACATCGGCGACCTCTGCTTTTGAATCTCCGCTTCACGGAAATCCTCAGCCACATCCTCGCCACATTCATTTTTGATACTTAGCACGTAGTACCGCTCTATTTCGTTCAAGTCCTTGCTTGTGTAATTACACCAAGAAAACAGTATTATTTGAGGATAAACTATCTAACAAGATCTAATAGTACGGTACAAATATTAATAAAAACATACAAGAATAAGAAAAAACATACAGAAAACATATTATATACTAGTATAATAAATGAGGCATTCAACGGCATTCAACAGTACATATACAATTCCAATAATATAGCAATAATATCAAAATTTGCTACGATCAAAAAGAAACATGACAAAAAATCACTTTCCACCTTTATGGGTTCTTTGCTTCTTTACTTCTGGCACACTCTGCGACTCTAGTAATTTTGCTGATGGAACACGCGCGCGCTTCCCGAGAACAGGCTCTACAGGCTCTAGTCCGTCAAGGGCACGCTTGGAGCAGCCTGGGGGTCGGTTCTCCTTTCCTTTGGCACGGGGTGGTTTTTCAACCATAGCTGCGCTGTTATCAGAGAGAGCCATGTCGTTGGGAGAAGCAGGAGCTGGTAGGACTGGAAGCGGCGCCTCCCAACCGCCAGAAGGAATCTCGGAAGAGAGAGCCGTCATGGACTGATCGTGTGAAGCGACGGGGGTCTGGACCTGGGGATTTTCCGAAATGTGCTGCATGAGACTTTGGATGTGGGTGCGCATCTGAAATTGCTGAAGATTTTGTAAGGCGGCGATAGTCACGTCAGTGGGGAAAACGGAGTCCTCGGGGTTCAGCGGACCAAGCCGAGAAGCTTCAGGGTTCATTAAGGAACCATCAGGGTCAGAGTACAGGGGCATGAGGTCGGGTGTCGTGAAATCGGGGGGAGGGAAGTTGTTAGGGCTGAGATCAGATCCAAAAGGGAAAAGGTTGCCGTTGACATCGTTGTTTGTAGTGTATGCCGGGTTGGGTAAAGACGAAGTGAAAGACAGGTCGGCGAGGCCAAGGCCATCAAAGGAGGTAGAGTCAAAGGATGGAGCTGCCGAGCCGAGGGACGTGTTGAGGCATGCGTCCTGCAAGTCAGAGGACAGAGCTGCCGAGCTGAATGATGTGTTGAAGGATACATTCTGCATATCACTCGACAGAGCAACCGAGGTGAAGGTTGCCTCGTGCGAATCAGAGGACGGAGTCAGTGGATAGGCGGAGAGTAATGCCATCGAATTGGAGGCCATGTCGGGCGCCTTGACCTGCAAAGGGACAGCGTCCGGAAGGAATAGGGTTGGAGCTGGGAGAGGAGTCACGCACGGGGTCGTGTTTGCTTTGGGGGAAGGAGGAGGAGGAGAAGGGAGGGGAGTTGCATGAGTGGATGCGTCGGCTTTAGGAGAACACATTCCAACTTCAGGAGTACACGCGTCGACTTTGGGAGAAGACGCGTCAACTTTGGGAGAAGACGCGTCAACTTTGGGAGAAGACGCGTCAACTTTGGGAGAAGACGCATCAACTTTGGGAGAAGATGAGGGAGAAGGGAGGGGAGCTGCACATGCAGACTCGCCGGATGTCTTTTCTTGCACGGATGCACGTCTTTCACGCTCCTCTTTTGCTACATAATAATTTTTTAGATTTAGGTGTGATTTTATGACAAGAACAAGACTTACGATATACTTGTTGCAGGAAGGCCATAAACGGCTGCCATATCTCGTCGCATGCAGAGTAGGGGTGTCAATAGCTCGGCTGGCTTACCGGCTAGAGCCGGAGCCGAGCCGTTTTGGGCAGAGCCGCTTAATTTTAACGGCTCATCGAGCCATTTACTCTAATGGCTCGATGGAGGGCCATGATATATCTACTTCAATTTCCATCACTTTGCTCTTATTTTATATTCAAATAGTATATTTCTACTGTAGAACTTATTTACACTCTGAAATACCAATTATTTGCTGACAATGAACTCATGGATACACCTTCTCAAAGACCCTCAAGCCGTTTCTTTAAAACGGCTCCAGAGCCGGGAGCCGAGCCGATAACACGTGAGCGAGCCACGAGCCAGCCGAGCCGAGCTGTTGGCACCCCTAATGCAGAGTAAGCTTGCCCAAAAGTTTGACCGTTCAAAGTGTTGCCGTAGTGGATTCTATAGTTACACGTCAACATTACTTATGTTAATCTAGTACATGAGGGCCCAGAAAACGTACGTCATTGTCTCAAGTTCGCCCCTGTCGCCAGGGTTTGGACCTCCACAGATTACAGAAAAATTCCATCCGGTCATAGTGCACAGCTCGAGAAAGAAAAGATTGAGAAGTTGGGGCGCTGCTTCGATCGCACTGAAAGATAGGTTAAGTACCAGGTGCCGAGTTTGATAAGGTGTACATACTTTTGATAAGACTCCGGTGTTGGCTCTTTCTGAACGTCTGCACGCTGGAGCTGTTTCGCGTACTTCTTCGCTGAAGATGCAGCTGCCACCGAACTAGCAACTTGTTCTTTGATATCGTCGGTTTCGCTGTCAAATGCTTTCCGAGTGAGGCGATTGCGAATTTCGGTCCGCTTGCTTCGAGTTATTTTAGTGCCGTTAGCTTCTTCCCAGGCCTCGACCTCGGCATCAACGAGGTGCTTGACGCGTTTGGTGTAGTATAATTTCGAATACTGCTCTATGGGCTGAAGGGTGCGTGTTCGAGGAGCAGCGGATGCGATTTGGGCAACAACTTCTCGGCCCTTCTTCCCCTCAGCTTTCATCTTAATGTGATTGACGAACCAATTCTTGACTTGCTGCTCAGTACGTCAGATCAACAAATTACAGGGTCTGTCAGATGTCTTACCTCCTTTCGTTGAGAATCAAGAAGCGCTTGAGCAGTGCCGAATTCGTCATCAGCCATTTCTGGAGTTCTTGGCGCATGGACAGGAAACTTTGACAGAAACTCCTTTTGTACAGTGGGGTAGAAGATCGTAAGTGATCCATTCCTCTGGGCCTCTCTATATGCCGAAGATTTCTCATGGAACCATTCTAACTCTTCCTTGGTTGTTTTATGTTTAGGCATCTGTAATGACATTTGGTAAGTACTGGAAGATGGCCCAAGAGAGGCTTTACTTACGATGAGATATATTTGGACACGTTGCCGACCTCGAGCTGGAGATGGAAAGATTGTTTCTCCAATTGCTTTGGAGCCAATAATTTTCCACAAGCCACCCGGCCATCGGTAATTGAAGGTCTTGCTCGGTAACTTCCGTGCAGCTGTACAGTTGACAGTTTATTAACGTACCCCTCCCACGCTGTCCAACCTATCCCCACTTGCTCGTTACCCCAATCAACAAAATTTTCTCATCATCTCAAATGGCTCAAAAACAAAAAAAGGACGAGGTCCAGGCCTCTCAAGCGATTTCGATCCCAGCGGATGCCTTGATTGGCCTCATCAGCTCCCTACAGCTGATCACTGGTAAGTTTGTTTCATCTTTTTGTAACAGTCTTCCTGAATTGTATTTTAGCACAGGCAATGCTTCCACCCGAGGAGCATTCACAGACTGGTAAGTCTGCTCGATCATGTCTCAACATGCACTTACAAATATGATCTTCTTCAGCAGCTTCTCAGGATGTTCCTACCGAAGTAAAGGTGCCGGGTAAGCATACTTTCTTCATTATGATATTCCTAATCCTAACGTGTGTGATTTTCTAGAAGACGGTGGTTCTGATATAAGCGTACATTCCTCCACCGACGGGGAAGTCCCATCTGGCTGTCGTCGTTGCGGCGCTATGTGCCCTCGCTGTGGGAGTGACACGTTTGTCTCAGTTGAGGCACCACCTTCTTCTCCTGTGGTAGAGGCCGTGGCTTTACCTCCCGTGGCTTTACCCCCTGTGGAGGCTTCTGCCCGCAGGTGGTTCGCTGTGACCAAGGGCCGTCGTGTTGGCGTATTTGAAGGATGGTAAGTGTCTTTCATTTGATATGCAAATAGAGCTGGCCTGATTATTTTGTAGGGGTATCACCTCTGGTTTTGTCACTGGTGTCTCGCGTGCTTGTTTCGAGAAGTTTGCCACTGAAGCTGAGGCTCGTGCTGCGTATGACCTCGCGCTTCGCTATGGCCAGGTTCAAGTCATCTGAGCATGAGCCCTGCCTTTTTATACCCCTCTCTTGCATCGTTTTGGACTTCATGCATGCTTTGTCACTTGCCCTTTTTGCTCTCATTTTCCTGTCATCGTTCTAGCTCTCATTTGTCTTGATATCTGTCCTTCCTCTCTGTATCTCTTGTGCTGTTGCCGTCTAGCATATCTTGTAGTTTCGTGCTGCCGTCTAGTATTTCTTGTAGTTCCATTGCCGCCATCGAACATATCTTGTAGCTTTTGCCATGCTCCTTATGTATATTTTCTTTATTTATAGTATTCTCGTATATAGACTTCACTTAATTATTTTAGATTGTAAATAATATATTTTCTTGTAAATAATTTGCTAGCTGGATCTGATGAGGTGAACAATTTCTAGTCCTCACAAAATGTCAAGTTCGCCGGAGCTTGACATTTTACTACGTCACATGATCTCACAAAATGTCAAGCTCCGGCGAGCTTGACATTTTATAATACTATGTCCTCAGGGAGCTCAAATGCCTTTGCAGAATGTGTCTCATATATATATAACTATATTACCACCACCTTTCAACCAGTTCGTCCCCAGGCTCCTGAAAGGGAAGCTTCCGCTGCATATACTCTTCACGCGCTACTAAGAATCCCCTCTGCACAAATGTGTCGGACAGGTCCAAAAGCCAAAGATAATACTGTTGAAATTCCTTCACAATCCCCATCGCCCTGTCAAGTGCATGCCCATAACCAAACCTTTCTTTGATGGACGAGCTAAGGAGGATTCCCTTTCGTAAGTATTTGGATGCCCCAGCGATCAGTCTCTCGACTTTATAAATGTCAACCTGGTAGCAAAGTGCAATGAAACACGCAAGGATGAAAGCCCGTGCATCTCCCTTGACAACAGATTGCCACTTGTTAAATAGATGTTCAAGGCTGCGAATTTCCGATGAAGATGATGGCACCAGCGGAGCCGGAGACAGTACTGGAGGCGGTGATTGAGACTGAGTGGGAGATTTCGGAGAAGAAGCTGGAGACAGTGCAGGGAATGGTAATTGGGATGGAGGAGATTTTGGGGTAGACTCTGCGGATGATGGTAATTGGGGTTCTGGAGATGGGGGTGCCGGTTCAACTGAAGGAACAGCCGACTCGTTACTCTTCCGAGCCCTCGCTCTCTCAAGTCGTCGTTTGGCTATTTCGTTTTTGTTCCTGAAAATAACATCAGCCCTTCCAGCCAATCATATGGTATTATCTCCGTACGCGCCTCTGATATGATTGCCGGGATTTTTCACGATTCGCTTGAGCTTTTTCCTCGGCTGTTTTATACCGCGCAGGTCGACCCATTATCGGTTACCAATGGATGAGAGCTGAGACGGCAATTTTATACTCGTGGGATCTTGAGCGGCAACTCCCGGTCCAGCGCTGTCTGACCTTTATTCATAAAAACATAACTTGTTTCGTGCGTATCACCATGTCCACTGGCAGTTACGGGTTAGCTTACACTGATTCTTTCATCATTCTCCTCCCGCACAGACTTCGAAGGATCTTAATCGAACTTCCATACTCATGATAAGCAGTACGAGACATATAACTCCTAGGCGTGTTGGGATTGCCACTAACGTTGTAGAGTAGCGACTTGATTCAGTGAGTAATCACTGCATTTCTATGTTTCTGGAATATGTAAATTCATTCTTCTCCCTTTTCTGCACTATTGATATCTGGTGGTTGTGTTGCGTTATGGCTTGAGCGCACAGTAAGTACTCAATTCGACAATGTCAAGTATCACCTCCACCTAAAAGTATAATCATTCGTTCAATAGGTATTGACTGAAGTACTTTTCTCTCACCACTGTATCATGCACAATTCACTCTAGGGCAAGATATCACGAGTCGAGCTGTACTGTAAGTGATCACACCTACTGTAGTATCGTTGTCTGACCAACCCTACACCAGTACGCAAGTTACCGATATAAGCTGTCTAAGATTTGCATCTTAATGGGCTCTACTTATCCTGCTCTCTTTCATGAGATGCATGCCATGGATGCCGTTGTCGTTCCTTGTCTGTTGCGAGCCGGTATGACATACTGTACATTGTAAGGACATCTCACACACATTCAATGTCGTTGTATCTGACCCAACAAATAGCAGTCCTCATGTTTACGATGACAAACGAATACAATTCTTGTGCTTTTGTACTTGACGTTGTTCAAAGATGACTCATTCGTGTTTGCGAAGCAGTGTTCCAAACGTTTTGGGATTGTCGTATGTGTCCAAGTGTTCATCACCTTCCCCGTTCTCAATATCGAAGATGAAACGATGCTTGTGAGGTCTAGAGTTGAAATCAATCATTTCTGGAGTCCACGCTGATATCATACTGGTCAAGCAGTGTCATAGCAAGGTATACTGTATTGTTGGTTGATGCTACATCGTATGTATATTCTGTTGGAACCGTATTCACATCTGCTATTGTAGATGACCTCATTTACTCTGAGAGACCACTTGGGAAAATATCTAGAGAGAGTGGAGTTCAAGGAGACATTTCGAATGTCACGGTCTACATATGTTTCGTCAACAAAGTAAGTTGTATATGTCATTGAACTTTCATTACTCACACGAGTCTCTTTTCTCAGCTTTGCGACGCTTTTCTATTGCAGGAGACAATTTCGTTGAATTTCTATCATTTTCGATAAAAGATATTCTTACTATTGCGCTCTTAGATGCGTACGTAGAAGTTATGGTCAGACTTACTAGCCCCTATTCACTTACATGTAATACTCTAGTTCTCGCCACCGTCGTACTCTATACAATTATATGTAATACCCTCAATTCCCCCACTATAAAATTTCGCTCGCGCATTCTGACTCACGTTCATCCCCCCATCTTCTTCTTGATCAAGGCAAGGCAGATAGTCGGTGCAGAGTACAAAAATGCCCAAATCAGATCCGGTATGTCATAGACTGCTACCTACATGGCTTCACATACTCATTCTATTGAATCTTATAGTCTAAACCAAAGAAGAGTTTTCGTAGCTTTGCTGCACGTGGTCTCACCACAGCTCAATTTATGTGGATTCATAATCATGTCCATGGCTATATTCACGCGCTCAAAAGAAAACGGTATCCTGAGGTCGAGGTTGAATTGTTCCTGGATGAGCTCCATGATGATTATTTGTATGAATTTCACGAGGCGGCGATCCGTAAACGCTCTGCGACTGAGGCTGGAGAATTGGAATGGCAGAAAGCTCATGCAACACAACGAGAGGTTTGTTTTCAATATGTATCAATTACAACTATATAACTGATCTGGTATGTAGCTACTTCGCCGTGAACTTTTTGACCTAGCTAAACCATTCTTCGAGTTGAATGATATCAAGGCAGCGGAGGCTTGGAAATTGGGGAAGATGGAGGGCCCGTTTCATGTAGAAAGACCTTATCATTACTAACTACAACTTACTGCTGTCTATGTACACTCTTCATGATGCTGTATAACCACTCAGTGAAAGTTCGGCTATTTTTCGTCTTCGTGTGGCTTTGTTGAAATATTCCCAATGAGAAGGTCAGGTGACTACATGTTTCTGTGTATTCTGCGTCCACCACCTCTCTCTCGGTTATTGTAGTCCCAGTGCACCTCGGCCTATTTCGAACGATTGGGTAAAGATGTCCCGTCGTGGTAGCAAGAAGGCTCCTCAGATTACGAGGCACAAGGCCAAAGAGCTTTGCTCGTCCACTTCAACAACACGCACCACTGATTTGTCTCCTCCACGCACCACTCATACATCTTTTCACCCGTCCACCTCTAATTCCTCTCTTCCTTCACCTTCCTCAGCTCCTGCCTTGTATGAACGCCACCGCCACACCGAGCTCCATGTACAGAGTGGTGTTTCCTGTTCAACAACCAGGCAAACAACGTACCATACTTCTACCACTCTTCGCTCCCCATCTATCCCTGTTTCCATTCCTGGGACCCCGTGGTCATTTTCAGGATCAGATATGGGTGCTTTGAACTCCCAGCATAGTTTCATGGATCCTAATTTTGAACCGCTCTCACTTGACACCTATGGCGAGGAATTTAGCCCAACACTTCCCTCTACTACTCGCAACACAGTACCATCTGTAGGTCCCTTTGCTTTTGAGTGGCGGTTTTTCTTGCTGACATGAATTAGGATGATCCTCTTGCACAATGGGTCCCATTCATCAAATCTTACCTTGATGAAATCCTACGCCTTGAGGCTATGGAGAGTCCTTCAAAAACGTGCTCCTGTGGCGCTTCTGATGCTATTTACCGGTGCCTCGACTGTTTTAGCACGGGTTTAATGTGTCAAGCGTGTATTCGGGATAAGCATCGCACACTTTGGCTGCATCATATACAGGTTCGATTTCGTAGAGTTTATTCTCTTGTACTTGTGCTGATTTAATTATGCTTTAGAAATGGACCGGGCTCTTTTTCGACCAATCCTCGCTCAAGGAAGCTGGGCTGGTTTGCCAGCTAGGTCATCCTGCTGGAGAAGCGTGTCCTGCTCCAACAAATAACGCAATTGATTTCACTGTGATCCATTACGATGGTATCTATTCCTTGTCTCTGAAGTTCTGTCGCTGTGCTCTTGAAGAACCGATGCACGTGCAATTACTTCGAACTCGTCTCTTTCCGGCAACTGTGGCTGAGCCTCGGACTGCGACCACTTTCCGTTGTCTAGAAATATTTCAAATGTTAGGCTTCATGTCCAAATTATCGTCTTTTGAATATTATCACTCCCTTGCTCGTTTGACAGATAACACTGGAACCAAAGATGTTCCCGTGAGTGCTCAACTTCTAATATAAACAATATAAACTTGCTAATTTATTCATATTAGTATCGATACTCAACATTCTTGCGCTCGGTTCGTGAATGGCGATACATCCGACTCTTGAAGCGGTTTGGACGGGCATATTACCCCAACGGCCTTACAGATATCCCTGCTGGAAGCTGTGCTGTACTGTGTCCTATGTGTCCTCATCCAGGTGTCAATATACCGCAAGACTACAAGTCGAGACCCAATACGTAAGTTCTTACATATGTGTCAGAAAATCATTTAATAAATTAATTAATTTACAGCTGGCTTTACCAACTGTTCCTTGCTGTTGACGCCAATTTTCGGTTGAAACGTCGTAACGTCTCTAATGAATTGAAGGATCCGGGTTTTAACCGCGGTATCAGTTTCTTCGTTGACTCGTCTCAATTTGCAGAACATCTGTACACCTATGGTGATCGGATTGAGGAGGAGAAGAGTGATTGTAACAATCACAACGCTATCAAGCAAGCCACCATGTGAAGTGGTAAAGGGACAGCTGCTACCGGTGTCGGCACTGTAGAATGCTCGCGTCATGATTTCAAACGACCAACATCTATTGGTGATTTGCAAAAAGGAGAACGGTTCGTATTCTCCTTTCATCCTGCTTCGGCACCAGGTGATTTGAGTTTTTCAATAGTTATGTCAATATGGACTATTTCGTCCATTCAAGCCTTCAACGTAATGCGCCGCTCGATGTAGTCATTTCATATGACATCGGCTGTCAGTACTCGCGCAATTTTCAGAAGCGGGCTCATCTGTATGGTCCATCCTTGGTCGACCCTCAAGTTTCTCATCGGATCCGGTTTTTAGTACCGAAATTCCATCTCCCTGCCCACATCTACCCATGTCAAATCTCCTACTCCTTCAACTATACACCTCATGTTGGCCGTACAGATGGAGAGGCACCTGAGCGTGGCTGGGCGGCAATGAATGCCATGTCCACCTCCACCAAAGAGATGGGTCCTGGGTCTCGACGTGATACATTAGACGACCATTTTGGTGACTATAATTGGCGAAAACGAACCATCACCGGTAGGATTTGTTGTTCATGCTTTTATTCACAAGCTCATCTACATTTTTTAGCGCAAACGATTCTCAAGAAAGTTAAGGAAGCCGTGGAGGAGAGTGCTGCTCATGCAAGTTTCTTCGAAGATTTTTCAGCTGGACTTGACCCTGAGCACGTCAAAAGTTGGATGAATATGGTTACCGAGTGGGAATCTGATAGTACAAAGCCGAACCCCTTTGAGGCAAAACTAAAGGGTACGGCAGTTTCAATTCCTTTTTTTGTGATGACATCTGCTGATGCTTCATTAGCCCCAACTTATCATGCTATTCGTCTACAATTGGCACAGGAGGATGACCGTGAGGCTGCAATGGACGCTAGCCGTTCCTCTGAGGAGATCGCCCCTGAAATGACGCCGAGTCTTATGATTCTTACGGGTCTGGAGCTCGAGGCTAGCCAGTAAGTCTATTCTGATGTATTATTAATGGATATATCTAATTCCCGTTAAGGTATCACTTCCAAAAACTTACCGAGGGGTTATCAGCAGCTTCAACTACAGATCGTCAGCGCTCTCGAGTTACGGAGGTTGGGACGAAGCTAAGACGAAAAATTCAAGGATGGCAGGTGGTACAGGAGCAGTACATGTCTGGTTTGGCGATACTGCGTCGTACCGAAGACCGTTCCATTGCTGCTGAAACTCCCGTCCATACTATCCCTCTATATCTCCCCTCTGCCTGCTCTGCGATTCGCCGTCTTATTATTATGGGAGAGCGCTTTTACCAGATGGAATGGAGGCTACGCATAGCACAAGCCAATGACGCACTTGCCGACATACACAAGCACCTACTCACTCGAGATTCCATGTATCGATATAAGGATCGTCATGCTCGCCTTCGCGGGATGGTTATGAGATCTCAGAGTGTCATTGACAAGGTGCAGGAACATATCAACGAAGCGCGTGATAGGTACAATCGAGCTCGAGCTGCTCTCCTAAAACTGGCCCCTGTTTTGAAGGAGACCTCCTGGCATGATAAAATTCGGCCACTTCAAGATAGCGATTTGCGCGGTTTGAAGGATGATGATCTCCCAGGTAGATCTGAAGGCCAGCGACAAGCATCTTGGATTTGGCTGACTGGTGGGGTTGAAACCGATGATGAGGTTGTGCACGAAGGTACAGCAGCTATGTATTTATTTGTCTCTTTGCATACTGATACACTTTCAGGGCTACGAATTGAGTGGTGCAAAATGCGTGCACGTGCACAGCGTTGGGCGGAGGAAGTCGTTCTTCTGCAGGAGGAAATGAGACGGGTTGTGGAATTCTATCGACACGAAGAGGCGGCATGGTTATCTAAAACCCAGATGACCGGTTCCTTCCCTGATGCGACCACTACTTGTGGTGCCGTGGCTTACGCCTATCGCCAACACATGGTCTGCAAAGCGATGAGAGAATATGTTGAGCACGCTTGGAGAAATGTCCCACAATATATCATTCTCGGCACTTTCCCCGAAGGTTTTCAGCTGAACACTGATGTTGAGATGGCTGACGTGTTGGGCGGGAACACTGTTGATGATGGCATGGACTCAGACTAACATGTATTTCGTATTCGGTCTGTTTTGTAGTTGCTCAGTCTCAATATATTGTACTATCTTTGTTTTCGGACTTATCGGCTTTTTGGGCAGTTCTCGGGCAGTTTTTGTTGACTGTGTATATGTAGGATAAGGTTCATACTCAACTTGAAACTCCCTGCAGCCACTCGAGTCCAACTAGCAAGATAAAGTTCAAATTCCGCTCAGCCACTATCTCTTCACTCGAAGGGGAATACTGAGCTCTAGACCTAGACTTGCTCGGCAACCAAAAAAACATGTGCGTACGTTCAGTGAACGGTGAACCCTGCCTGATCGTTGCCTTAAACTGATCGAGATTGTTTTCAAACCTTTTGCAGGCCAGCCAAGGCCAGACAGCGCTTGGAAAAACACTTATTTACCGGGAAATTCTCTCGTACGCAGAAGGTCATCCTTGGGGTCTTCGAAGATCGATATAATGAGATGAAAGGTCGTGCTACCAACTCTGAGATGTCGTATCTCTTCGATCTCTTCTTAGAAGTTTGGTTGCCGATCTGGTTGCCGAAGCCATGGAAGCGGTGGAACACCTTCCGTCAAGATCTTTACAAACGCAGTCTAATTGGGGTAAGTTCTATGACCAACAATGATCACTGCAACGATTTTGACAGTTTCTCGATATAGAAAGTGCGTCGATACTACGACTGGCGAGCATGGAGTGCCCACGGCACCATGCATGGTCTGGTCGCCAAACAGAGCCCCTCAGAAACTGCGGAGGTACAGCTATCTCAGTTGACGTCACCACCACCGCCATCCCCCTCCTCTCCGGCTCTCACCTCGACATCTCCGGCTCTCACATCATCGACATCTCCGGCTCTCACGATGTCTCTGGCCACTCGTGCCTCCTCACCGCTCTGCTCCACCCCGCCAAGGCCTGTCAGGCGCTTCCAACCGCTCTTTTCACCAGAGGCGATGCGGCCCGGGGGTTCTTCTCCAATCATTGATTCTGAGCCAGGATCACCCAGGATTTTTGGCCCGGTCTCGCCTGCATACCTGCAGTACGTCCAACGCATTACTGGAATCACCGAAACACCAGATTCGTGGGTCGATGAGCTGCCAACAATGGAGCAATTGATCGATTACATTCTCGTGGGCCAGTAGCTTACTCAATGCTGAACATCTTGCCACAAAATGTAGATAATAGTGAAAATGTACATAAAAAGCGCCAAAATTCACAAAATACATGTTTTTTCTTGATCAATATGTCACACGGAAGCCGAAAATATTTTGATATTCTATGGAGATGTCGTGCAGAAGACGGAAAACATTTTGATTCTACGGAGATGTCGTGCAGAAGATGGAAAACCACTGGTGAATATCGTGAGAAAAGAAAGGTGATAATCACCTCTGATATCACCAGGCGGAACGGATTGAGATATAGACATAATCAGTCCCGATATCATCAAACGGAACGGATTGAGAGAACGTCGGATCTATTGAAGGGAGGGAAACGGATGGTTGAAATCAGCCCCGATATCTACAGGATATCTATAGGCCAGGTGAGCATTGGTAACGACTACTCTCCATTACAGTATGCTACTACTGGTAACGACTGGTAGTGACTACCCTCCAAAACGACTGGTAAGCTCCATCAAGTTTGCATCAACCATCGACTGGTCATGACCAGTCAGATATACATAAAAAGCCCAGCATGTGGTGGACATGCATGGTGAGCACCGAGTCTCACCTTTGAGCATTTTGTGAACCCTTTCGCTAACGCTTTAATAGTCCCGGACGGTTTTTAGTCGCTGCATTCTTGAAGACAATGGTGGCGCATGTGCTACTCACATACGACGTCAAGTTAGAGAATGAAGGAGTACGCCCCCCTGATCGATGGCCTGGGATGTTGGCTGCAGTTCCGCACCAAACAGCGGCAGTCATGTTTAGAAGAAGAATTCGAGACAACTAGCCGTACAGGTTGTACTATTAGGTGAACTAAATAGCCAGATATAAATGATATCAGCATAAATCTAATATATGTTGTAGCACAACTGGCACTATGAGTAATGAGAGCACGATTTGTTTCTTCGGATGCGCGCACAGAAGAGTTTAAGGAAGTACTGAGGGACAGCGTTCATGTTCCATTGAGAGGCAACCCTAGTATATAGAACCTGAGGACCTGGTCGGCAGGTAGACCGTGAGTATCCTCGTGCTCCATCTGATTGAAGCCCCGACAAATGCCATAGCCTGCCGATTGCCAGTATTGCTGAACCAAGCGTTGTTGACTGAGCGTGTTTGAGCATTGGGCTCACACAGATGAGTGTTATTACATTGAATCGAGAAGTAAGGCATGGGAAGACTCGACAAGGATTTCTAGAAGGGTCGCAGCACATGCATGAACGCTTCGCTGCTGACATGCGCCGCGCCGCGCAACGGCCATGGTCGGACTTTGAACTGACTGAAGCAGCTGCATGAGGGTAACCTCATGAGACTAAGTGTAAACGTTCAAAAACTATACTGCGTTAGTCACCTTGCATGAACCTTGATGATCCTTCGACCATTGGTGCTCTCAACTAAGATCTGTTCGGAAGGGGTACCAAGATATCCACTTGAAAGTTGAAACAATTTCATATATGGTTTGTACAAAGATATGGCAGCACTACAAGTACATATTCATCGCAGTCGTTGTATTCAGAGACTAAGAACTCTTAAGCAATCTCCATATAAACCGCAGCAAATCAACAGCAAATGGCCTAAATGCTGAACGCTTTGGTCTCGTGGTTGGGATCCGTCTCGAACCTAACAGCGCCGATCTGGTTGCCATTGAATTCATACACTGCTTTGAACGGAACTTCCCTAAGTACGAGCGTGCATGGTGAGTATCCTGCAGCTAAAATGGGGAGAAACTGATCATGTTACGCACTCGACTTTGAGTTTGAGCAACGATTTGCCCTAATCAAATTTGATGAGACTCGAGAGCTAGATGTCACGCATGAAATTTCGGAGTGAATCCTTACCACAACTACGACTTTTCCATCGACTTCCTTGGCTTCAGTGATGACGGTCTGTGGTTAAATATAACAGTGGCATAAGTCAAAGTTTCGATAGAGGAATACGCAAGAAACAACGGACCGTAGCTTTCACAGAATTCTGGACCCCTTGCTGAACGTTATTGATCTCCTCCTTGCCCATCTTCGGACCCCCGACGGAGAAATGGGCGGAAAGATCGTGAGCCAAGTGCTCATGGGCTTCGTCAATCTTGCCCTGGTTGAGAAGATCATGGTAGGCACGAACAACCTTAATTTTGTCAGCCATAGTGATAAGTGAGTGTTGTGTAGGTGGTAGGTGATGGGTGAGTTGGACTGGACAGGTCTTCCAGTTTTATAAGTAGCGGCTATTCTGCATCAAGTAAGACGCTCGCACAATTGACCTGCTCTGAGAGACTACATCACATGTGGCTTACTTGCAGAGCGTTGAACCTCTTTTTTGGAAGCGCCAAATAGTGAAATGAGTGAGTTCTGAGGCTGTTCTTCTCATGTAAGTAAATTGGAGCAGCATAAAATCCACCGGCGGAAACGCTTATCGTAACCCTTGCCCCATATCTGTCCGGATGAAAGAAATCTTTAGCCATAATATTCAAGAGCTAGGTCTAAACGAACATGTTTTAGAAGCGGCTCACAGAACATTCGAGCTTTCAATATTGAGATCTTGATATCCTAGTAACCCCAACTAGTAATATGGCAAACATCCTCCGCTTTATGGCCAATTCATTCCCAGAATATAGCAATTTGCCGCTGCACAAAATCCTCAAATAGTGGAGTATTTATCACTATCTTCTAGAAGGTGCAAACATAGGACACAAGAGATGCCTACGTCTGGGCGACCATATATTCGCCGTGCACGCTTCCGCCTCGCAAATTGGAGTTCGAGGATTCTGACACAAGCTCCGGGATCTGTCAAAGATTCCAACGTGCTTGATGTGACCAGCTTATCTTTTTTGTACGTGTTTAACTCAGAAGCACTTGAATCTAGTCATAGGTCAAAATAACTAGTACAGTAGCAAGCTTCCCGAGAACCACCTGTCACGTACAAATCCCAATACATAAGTGCCATCGTATCCATTGACTCCTGTAGCACTCATGACGTCGAACCACGGTCCTATGGTAAAAGTCAAAGCACAAAAGACCCATAAGTAGCCGAGCAGCCGAACGGAAGCAGTGACCTTCTCCTGTGCGAGGTACTTGCAACCTATGACCATATCCTCAAAAGAGATAGCTACGGCTTGGGCAAGGAAGAACCAAAACGGGCTAAAGTCAAATGACTGGACGTGGATGATGCTTGAGAGGAAGAAAGCAACGTAAAGCTGCGTGTACGAGGATGCAATACTCCCATGAGGGAACCCAAAGACACGGTGTGCAAGGAACTTTCCATGGGATGAAAAGATCTAATGTCAAGCTAAGAAGCGCTTCCCTCCAGTGCCAAGATCTGAACTCACCCTTCGTAACTGCTGATGCCATGTTACCCTGAAGATATTTCATTTTCATTTTGTCAGATTCGAGATGCGATTTCATGGACCAAGACCTATACTTACCCCCAGTATCTACGAAGTGTGTAAGCATCCTCCCAATTCCCAAAGAAATCTGGCCATGAATCAGGCGTGGATATGCCGATTCCAACACATAATAATGAAACCATGAGGTGATTGACCCTGAGGGAGACCCTCGTTTTGAAAAGGAAAAGCGCAGTTGCCCAAAAACGCCATAGTAAAGGGTGTTCGTGGAACGGGGATGCATGTATCGAGAACCCTGGATCAGAGCAAGCGAGGATACATGCAATATCATTGCAAATCAACGCTAGAGCCAAAGATATGAATCGAGATCGAAGAAATTCGAGCTTTGTGAGATTTGGGTGGGAAGGGATGCTTGACTTAGGCTCGAAGTTCCATCCTACTCCTCTGGGAGAAAGCAATAGCTCGACGGCCCATTTGAGACGAGGCCAGATCCCAAAGTTCGAAATTGGTTCCCGTTGTCCAATCTGGCGGAATTCGCGCTGGACATCGGTGAGCAGAATGAAGTCCGAAGCCGTAAGGGTGTCTAGGAGAACTTGCACACGTATCGAGTCCTCACAGTCGGGGCTAAAGTAACAATAGCTGCTGATAGCAACAATTGGCAGCCAGAGTAACCATCGGTACGAGGAAGGCCGGACAGCGAGTCCAAAGAGAATTATGCATTTCAACAGTGCAGGAAAGACACGATAAGTCATGGTTTGTTAGAAGACAATAATGGTGAGGATGTGGTGGTTCGACTTACGCGTGTCGGCTTTATACCGCCCGTGACACTCTTATGAATCACATTATGACAGGTGGCATGCAGTCCTTCCAAGCGAAGCCAAATTATCTTGAATGCCGACGCTCAGGAGTTACTAAGAGTGGGACAGAACTGTGATCGTACTGCTGCTCACCGTCAACCTCGCCTACCGCCGATTCTGCGCCGTGCCGCACGCGCCCGTTACACCCACGTAGGCGCCAACATGTTAGAAATAGACGAATCACGAAAGAGAGACCGGCAATAATATCGGTGACAACACGCAGAGAGTGATTTCCCAGACGCGAAAAGTAATGGTGCGGGGCGTCTGCACCTGGTTTGCGCCGTGTCGTCGACTGACCGCGTTGAAAATGAAATCGAGTCAGTCACATAAGCTGCTTACTCATCATCTACAATCTGGAAATTTCCGGCGGTACTATTTCCGTGCCGCACGGGTGCCGCGGCACTTGCCGGTGAACGATTCGGATGAAGTCTGAAGAACATTGTAAAGATAAAAAGATCCAGGCCAATCAATGATCATAACCGGGACACAAAGCTCGAATCAATTGAGAATTTCATCACTGATTTTACAACAATCACAAGAGGTACACATAGCTACTACAAAAGTACAAAAGAAAACTGATTATAGGACAGAAAACGGAGTCTGCGCAGTAAGTCCTAGGCATTCTCTCGAACTATTGAACGTATCAAGAAAGAATTGAATGTTTCTTGCTCAGTTGCCATTGTTCACACGTTTGAACTGGAAAAGGCATGCCTTAGCCTTGGGCCTCGCCTAACGTTTTATCAAAGTAAGGGACTCGGGAGATATGCATTTGTCAATTGATTAAACCCACCAGCTGGACATCATTGTAATCCGGAGTTGGGATGGTGTCATGAAGCTTTCCATTCGCATCGACCACTTCAAAGTCGTAGTTCATCAAAAACAGAGCCACGATCGACTTAATTTCCAGTTTCGCAAGCTTGCTTGCCAAGCATCGGTGTCGGCCTAGCAAGTCAACAACTTGAGAATCCGTTGGTAAAGGGATCTATCCTTCAATGCTTACCTGCTCCAAAACCCAGGAATGCAGAGGGGTCTTCCTCTCTGTCAGGCCTGAAGCGCTCCGGATCAAATGAGTAAGGCATCGAGTACACTCCAGGGTCTAAGTGTGCATCTGCGAGGCTGTACGCCAGGAATGACCCGCGCTTGATTTCTCCTACGCCACCAGGCATGTCGAAAGTCTCCCCGACGTTGCGGCGTAGAGCGGTATGGTTGATGACGAGACGCATAGTCTCACGCATAACAAGGTCGATAGTTGGCATTGATCCCTCCCAAACAGAAACAGGAATCATGGCGAGCTGTTTATGCATGGGGTCGGCGGCATTACCATATTGAGCAACCAGAGGTTTCAATTCAGCAAGGATGGCGGCTTTCCATTCAGGGTGAGTCGAGATATAGATGAGGAACCAGATTGCTACAAATCTTCAAGTCAGAATTCACATTTTTAGGGCAATTATATATGAATATGCATACCAGTTTTGCTGGTGTTTGAAACACCTGCGAAGATAGACCCAAGGGAGAGTAGGACAATGTCTGGGGTACTGACATCTTGAGCCAACAGGATATCGATCGCATCCGAGTTCAAGGCTGTGGCATGACTTCTCTTTTGCACATAGTAGGCTAGAGTGGAATGGAGAGCCTTGACTGACGCCTCCTTTGAACGCCTGACGCCGCGGTAGAACCAAGGAAATATTACGCTGTTCGGATGAGTGTTGGTTTCAACATTCAAGAAGTGAGTCTTGAATTCAGAGAGAGCGGCAAGGTCAGAGGAAAATTCACGACAGGTGGCCATGTGAACGTTAATCTGGAAAGTGACCTGCAACACCCTCAGTCAGATTGGGAGACGGAACAAAAAAGACATAAGTACTAACATCGTAGATATTCTGGAACGGATCCATTATGCCTTGCTTGCCCCAGGTAGCCATCAAGTCTCCAACAGCGTCGAACAAGGCAGGAATTGCTGTACAGTTGATCAGAGTTTGAACAGGTTAGAACATCTCTAAACTTGGCTCACTTACCGTCTGCGTATCTGTCCTTCTGCACGAGATCCGTGATTCGCATCATGAAGCGAGCGAGACTTTCATCCTTGTCAGGATGAACATGATTTTCATCCACTTTGGACACCTGACAACAAGCCTTAGCTAACATTGCAACCCCTTGAGAATATGATATTTACAGCATTTGGCCCACCAAAAATCCTATATCCCTCGGCATTACTGAGGTTTCTGTCTTCGAAGAAAGACTTGCGCGCTACTTTGCCTTTGACCGCGGTAATAGGAAGCTAAAAGATACGACTCTGGTTGGCTTGATGAGATACAGATGATAGTGGCGCACTTACATTGAAGATAAGGAAGGAAAACGCATTGTTGCTGCTGACTCGCAATTTGGACGTAATCAAATCGTATGCGCGAGAGAAGAACAGGCAAGCAAGGAGGGTCTGTTGCAATTTACTCTTGACAAAGACAGCAAGGGCGGCAAGGAGAATGGATGCAATCAATAGCTGGAACAGTCCTAGACCCGAGTCGTGAATCCATGTGGTCACCGTGTCCTTGGGAGCTATGGTGGCATTGAAGTTGACTTTGAGATGAGGAGAGATGAAGTGATAACTCAGAGGTTGGCTCGACATTTCGTATTGAATTGTGCCGAGTCACACTTACTGCAGCAGCTCTCCTTTTAAACCGAAAACAAAGTCGTGAAATTTCGTCCAAGACGAACAATGGTGCGTATGACCAGTAGCGGAGAAGAGAATAGATATTCTTAGTGTAAGCAGGTGGTTCTAAAAGAAAGATTCTTTCCTACCTCCTATCCTTCATTATTCAATGAAGTTTGCTTAGACAATTCACTTCTTCACCCCACAATTTGAACTCCCGATTCCCAAATTGTGAAGGAAAAGATGATTCTAAGATATCCCACTTTTATTTTCTAGGACCATTTCCACCGTCATAAACCCCGTTATCATTGATGCATGATTTCTCTCTCAAGCTTCATGTTCTCTCCTTCCCTATTTGTAGTATCGTCTTGTTCTAGCGTGATTACACACGGTGGTGGAGTTAAGTTAAGTAACTTGCCAATGATTATTTGGATGAGATGGGAGACCTCTTCCATCGATTTCATTTCCGCTCACATTGTACAAGAAGCAATGACAACTCAACCACGGAGTATCAAACGATGCTCATCTGTATTTCAGCCCCACAGCTGTGGATCATCATCGTAAGTAATCTATCTACCAGTAAGTAATAGTTTCAGGGGTCTTTCTACCTATTAGTAGTAGTACGAAATATTACAGACAACGTTGACTTCATGGTTTCTTTGGTATGGCGGTGTGCTAATCTATAGTCTATACACTGAAGTATTTTGTCCGATTCAGCTGTTACACTATCCACTCTCTTTGTGCCTAGTTGTCGTTGCAATTCTGCCATCACAATTTATATACCATAACATACATATCTTTACTCAAAGACCTAACTAATACAAGCAGGTGGATATTCAAAATTAATTAATATCAAATTGCTAGACCCACACGTACACAAAGTCTTGACATCGGAAGCTTTTGGAGTTCGTAGCTCACCGTCGGAGTCGCCGTGCTAGAGTTGATTCCATTTTGCATGCTTGTGAGCACAGGATACTTACCCAGGACGAGGTCACACCGTTACCTAGAAAGAAAGATCAGTCTTCCCGGTCATGTACTCGTGATAAAGGGTTGACATTCTGACAGCATGAATGGTTCCAAAGAACAAAAATCATACCCAAAAAACTCACCGTCGTCAATTGATGAGCGCTGAAAAAGAAACATAACGGCGGAGGAAATTAGTATGCGTTGTGTTGGAATTACATTGTTCCTGTGGACTACAGCTGACCTGGAAGTTACAGATGGAATATTGTCTGTTACTCCGATTTCTCAGAGAAGACCACTAGAATTCAGGTGTCCAGAAACCCACGTTCGAAATCATGTCAGCGCTCAAGAGACAAGATACTTGGAAAATGGAAGCAATTTCCCTACAGATACGACACCATGGAGAGATGATCATAACACATAATGCATTGTACTTACTGACTTAGGACAACGCCATCAGGACTTGAAGGAGACCCAATACGATATAAAGGAGGGACAGAGTTTGAGTCCTTCACTAAAGTTTAAGCTCCTACTCCAAACAACATCAACATGGAATCTTCTGCTCAACCCAAAGCTGGATCGCTCACCATCGTCGGTACAGGTATCGAGAGCATCGGTCAGATGACACTCCAGGCCTTATCGTACATCGAAGCCGCATCTAAAGTCTTCTACTGCGTCATCGACCCTGCGACTGAGGCTTTCATCCTCACTAAGAACAAGGACTGTGTCGACTTGTATCAGTACTATGATAACGGCAAATCCAGAATGGACACCTATACCCAAATGGCCGAGGTATGAAACGCCCACCTTTAATTCCGTTCCAGGGACTCGTGCTGATGTCTCTGTAGCTCATGCTTAGGGAAGTCCGAAACGGTCTCGATGTTGTTGGGGTATTCTATGGCCACCCAGGCGTGTTCGTGAACCCTTCGCACCGAGCACTATCGATCGCCAGAAGCGAGGGATACCGAGCACGCATGCTGCCAGGAGTGTCTGCCGAGGACTGTCTCTTTGCCGACTTGTGCATTGATCCCTCGAACCCCGGCTGCCTGACCTACGAGGCATCCGATTTCCTCATCAGGGAAAGGCCAGTGAACATTCACAGTCACTTGGTTCTCTTCCAAGTCGGATGCGTCGGTATTGCGGACTTTAACTTTAGCGGATTCGACGTAAGTATATCACCCGACTGTCATACAAGTATTTTCATCTAATAATCTTACCTATCCAAAGAACTCGAAGTTCAACGTGTTGGTTGAACGCCTCGAGCAGGAGTATGGGCCAGACCATACCGTCGTGCACTACATTGCCGCCATGATGCCTCACCAGGATCCCGTCACCGACAAATTCACGATCGGGCAGCTGCGCGAACCTGAAATCGCGAAGCGCGTAGGCGGTGTTTCGACTTTCTACATCCCCCCGAAGGCCAGAAAGGACATCAACACCGACATCATTCGTCTCCTAGAGTTCTTGCCTGCCGGGAAAGTTCCCGACAAACACACTCAGATCTACCCGCCCAACCAATGGGAGCCCGACGTTCCCACCCTTCCTCCTTATGGACAGAACGAGCAGGCCGCCATCGCTAGGTTGGAGTCTCACGCTGCTCCGGAAGAGTACCAGCCACTCGCTACTTCCAAAGCCATGACTGATGTCATGACCAAGTTGGCTTTAGATCCCAAAGCGCTCGCCGAGTACAAGGCTGACCATCGCGCCTTTGCTCAGTCTGTGCCAGACTTGACGCCTCAGGAGAGAGCTGCTTTGGAGCTGGGCGATTCCTGGGCGATTCGATGCGCTATGAAGAACATGCCCTCCTCTCTCTTGGAGGCCGCTAGCCAGTCCGTCGAAGAAGCGTCCATGAACGGCTTCCCATGGGTCATTGTCACGGGTATCGTCGGGGTCATCGGATCGGTCGTGAGCAGTGCCTGATCGTCTTGATCGAAAGAACATTCTTGCGTTTGTTATTTCAGAAGTTTTTATGATGCTTTTATCGGAAGGTGACGTACATGAGAAAAGATGAATCAATTTTTGTACCAATAGCGTTGTACTCGAAGTATCTGTCATTGACGTAAATACATAACCAGCAAAGTTGAATAAAATCGTCACGTTACAATCTCTCGAATCCTTGTCTTTCAATGTTTGAGCAATCCCATGCTTTCATAATCGTTCAGGCATTTTCCTGCATGCACGTTGGAATGGGTAGAACCCATATCTCAAACACATGTATAGCCAGCCTTGACACCTGTTTGTTTAGTTTTGATTAGCATGAGGAAAAATGAAGCATTACTTAGTTTTACGGGACTAGTGGTAGATACATCAAGACATATACAATCGTATTCTGTCTAGTCGGTTTGTCTTCTCCAGCGTTTTCACCCAAGAGAAAGTGAGCTAAATCAACAAAAGTGAATATATGAATACGAGGATAAAAGACCTAGCTACCTTCTACCAAGCAAAATTTGAGGGTCTTTCAGCCACCGTGACCAACTTTCACGATAGCGACCTAGTATCACTGTTCCATCGTACCCTCCCAAACCAACAGAGTTCATGGAGTCAAGCCATGGCCCAAAGGTGAGAGTCAAAGCACAGTACACCCATACATAGCCCAGGAGGCGAAAAGCATGTGAGCTCTTCAAGCCTGCCTTTTTCGCCATGGCAAGAACGGTGTCTTCCACAGTAATCACAACCGCTTGTGACAGGAAGAACCAAATAGGTCGCGGATCAAACGACATAACGTGAATGAGTCCCGAGAGAAAAAACGCCAGGTAGAGCTGAGTGTATGAAGACGCTACAGTACCCGTGCGGATGCCACAAACGCGCTGCGCTAGGAATTTCCCGTGCGAGGAAAAGATCTAGACCAAAAAAGTCAGAGCGAAATTCACTTCCCGACTTCACATATACAGACCCTCCGCAGCTGCTGGTGCCACACTCTTCTGTAAAGATTCCTATCAGAACAAATAGGTTTGAGGGACAAAATGATTTCATCATACCCCCACCACCGACGGACTGTATAAGCGTCCGACCAACTGCCAAAGAAATCAGGCCACACGTCTGGCTCTGATAGTCCAGCTCCGACGAACAAAAGGGCAATGAGAAGAAGATAGATTTCAATGGAAGATTTGAGTCTAAAGAAGAAGAGGCCAGTCGCCCAGAATCGCCACGCGACGGGCTGCTCGTTAAATGGCGGTGCATGTTCCAAGAAGCCAGGGTCAGCGGAGGTGAGGATGAACGCAATATCATTGCCGACCACCGCAATGATCAGGGAAATAAACCGAGATTGAAAGAATGCGGTTCGGGTGAGATTTGGATGGGGAGGGATGATAGATTTCATCTCATGGGTCCAGCCTACTCCTCGAGGAGAAAACAGTAACTGTACCGCCCATCTGAAACGAGCCCAGATTCCAAAATAGTAGATTGGCTCTTGCTGTCCGATTTGCCAAAGTTCGCGTTGAACGTCCGTGAGAAGAATGTAGTCTGAAGCAATGAGAGTCTCTATGAGGACGTGTGTACGTATCGAATCCTCAGAAGAAGTACTGAAGTAACAGAAGCTGTTGATAGCTACGACAGGGAGGAAGAATAGCCATCGATACGGAGAAGGCTTGACAACCATTCCAAGTGTCGATAAGCACTTTGCCAATGCAGCGAGGGCGAAAAGGTGAGCCATGGCTTGTAGAGTTCAGACTTGGTCTGACCGTGAGTGGGGAGCTCTTTGGACAGCAAGATTCCAATACTCACATGCAAAAATTGGATGGTAACACGTCCAGAACATGTGCCCTCTCACGAGATGATCCTATTACTTAGTACCAGTGCCACGACATACTCTGACATACTCCGCCTACGGTCGGTGATAGTTGGTGACAGGTAACACGGAAGCCGATAGAAGAATTATCGCCAGAAAGAGCCGGACCATTTTATATAATTATGCGACAGCATTTATGTGTAGATGCTGCAAGGCAAGCCTGTCGCGGCCTCTGCATGCAGAGCAGTTGGAACAATCGAAGTGTGTAAAAGAAAAAGAAAAGAAAAGCCATCTGAGCATATTCCCACAATCGCAAGTGTGATGACTAATCCTGACTAATCTCGCTTTCGGCCGAAACAGAACTTTGCCGCTTGCCAAAAGGACTGCCGGGTCTACTACGTTCATCTCCAGCTACCTCCCTTTTCAGTTCAAGAACTCGACTCCGCGCCGAATGCTCGTTGCGACGCTAGTTGGAATAACTTTTCTCGCTGTCATCCTCACGATACGCAAAATTAGGGAAATCTACTTTGATGTCCTTGCCGTTGCATATAGCTACAAGTTGATGACATCCAGATTCAAATCCGGAGAGAACACGCTCCACTTCCGTCTTTTTGGAGTACGTATATTCCACCGTATACCGTCCCCTGCTGTTGTCTGCATGTTGGCTATATGTTGACTATCCAACAATAGAACTTCGTTATTGGAGTGAGGGGTCAGGAAGCACGAAAGATGTTCTTTGAAGAGAGGAATCTTAGTAGTGGTGAGGGATACAAGATGTTCATCAAATCAGTCCCTGTAGGTGAATTCAATAATTGGTATTCGAGTTATCAATGAAAACCTTTCTAACAGATGCCAGATTTGACGGCAAAACTTCTTTTTGTGGAGGAGGAACACGGACTCCGCTTCAAAAAGCAGCTCGGAATCCTTCTGGCAAACAATAGGTACGCTGAGAGTGAGCATAGTATTCACATGATATACGATCAAGCGCTCACCTTTCGGGATTTACGAAAGTCATTGCGACTATGCTCGATGATATACAGCGTGTCATGGACACCTGGGGGGAGGAAGGGACTATGGATCCTTTTAACAATATCAACGACGTATGTTCATCCTCGTTCTCCATAACCTCAAATGAGCCTCACGCACGTAGTAGATCACATTCCTGGTCAATGTGCATATGGTCACTAGCAACACATTCGTCTCCGATCCCGCTGCTTTGTCTCGATTACAAGATCATTTCTTCACTCAACTAAAGAACAACTCACCCGGAATGATCTTCCTCCCCTGGTTCTATCGTTCAGCCCAGCGCGAAAAGGAGAACTCGGTGAAGGCCCTCTTCTCAACCCTATCAGAGCACATCGAAACTCGAAAGGGATCTAATATTGCCTCTTCAGAACCAATTGATCTGCTTCTGGCTCACGGGATGAATCCTTCAGAGATTATCCAGTTCATTCTAGGGTTTCTATTCGGAGGCGTTTTCAATACCACCAAAGCAAGTGAGTACGATGAACTTTCACGAACCGCATGCTATCCTATCTCAATACTTTCGTGGCAGCATCCTGGATACTCATTTATGTCTCCCTTCATTCGCAATGGAAATCTGCTATACGTTCCGAGATAGAGAGTGCTCTCTCTGGCCTACCTAAAGACACCTCTGAGCCGCTTCACACCAAACTTTCCCGAGTACCGCTCAAGGTTTGGAAGGAATCAATGCCTTCACTCGATCTTGTCATCTCCGAGACTTTTCGCCTTATCATGAACCAAACGGTCCTCAGACGTAACGTAGGCGAAACACTGCAAATTTCAGGTGGAAGAGAGAATATCACAAGAGGCGCTTTCGTGGTCTACAGTCATGCGGATGCGCATCTGAATCCAGAAATATATACAGATCCTTGGACGTTCAATCCCCAACGCTTTGCAGCCGGAAACCAAAGGGGTACATACGAGTTTCTTGGGTGGGGAGCTGGTAAGTGTTGCGTTGCTTTCACCATACTATCTCAATAACATTTGAAGCAGGTAGACACCGGTGTGTGGGAGTGAAGATCGCAAAATTGGTGATAAAAACGACTGTCGCTCTATTTTTGATGACCTATGAGTATGATATCATTAGTACAAAGCGTAAGATCATGTCTACAATTCCCATTCCCGATTACAATAAGGTGAACGAGGTGAGTACGGTATTACTTCTAAAGTATGCAGTCGACCGAGGACTGACTGTGATCTTGCATTCGACATACAGGCACATCCTAAGGGCGAAACTTTGTCGTTAAACTACAAGTACAGGAGGCAGTAGTACCAGGCGTGCAGGCGTTGTGCTTACGATTATGTTTCCATATTGAAACCATCGATGTGGTATTACTCCCGCTATCACCATCCATTACGAAGGATATTCGAGTAATTGAACCACATATGAACACGATTTCTCAGGTCCACTCAATGACATGAATATAGTCTTCCATTTGAAAAAGAATTTGAATTGAAATCCGTGCTGAATCCTCCGTGATGGTTGACACTTCAAGTGGTGCGACGACAAAGATCTTTGACATCGCAAGACTCCGATTGTAAGCAGCGCCTCCAACACGAGTCTAACGTGAGACAATCAGGAGCGTAGCGGGGGATCAGTAAAGACCGCCAGATAGAAATATTGGGGTTTGACATTCATAATGGAAGAGATCACATCCTTAGGGGAAAATACATGAAAATGCTCATAACCCGGATCTTGATGAAAGGCACACTCGGTCTCAGTACTTCATCCTATCATCGATGAGATTTCTCGGTCTGTAGCGCGAAGCACGGTCGTTCCTCAATGGAACCTCCTGCCGTCCTCCACCACCTCCGCCTCCTCGGATCACGCTTCTTAAATCACCGTACGCCTATTAAGGAACTCACAGCCTTGGAACGTGTATGACAGCATTAAGTACATTTCACCTGTTACATGTTATCAAACCGTTACACAAGACCAGCGACTCGAGTCTGGTCTGTCTTGAACTTGCATCTTGAGACCCATGGACTTCCCAATGAAGCTAGGACGAAATTCAGGAAACATTTAACACTAAAATCCTAAAATAAACACAAATCGTACCTGTACTCGTCAGCGGTTTCCTCGAGCATCTTTTGTGTACTCTATAAGAATACGTCAAGAAGAGGGTCGTAACCGCAATAGTAAAACACGAACCTTGCCAGCGTAATGCCCCGAATTCAGGTCTATGCGCATCATGATCGGGTTCGGGCCATTGGGAAAGCTGTGTTGTAACGCAGCAACATGCTTGAATGCTTGAAGAGCATTAGTGCAAGTTGCCAAATTCACAAGTTCTTGATCTCGAGTACTCACTGTGTAAAGGGGAGACGCGGTCATCATATGCAGCAGTAAAGAATATCATCGCAGGCATTACTGTATCTCCTGAAGGAATATTGTGATAGGGCGAGTATCTAGAAAGCTTGAGTTGAGTAACGAGACAAGTGTAGAGAAACAGGCTAACTGACTTGTAGATGAAGTCGAATGCCTCAGGATCCTCAGGCTAGGTCAGTCAGTTCTGTCCAGGATTCAATTCATAGATTTGTACATACGTCACCGTATTCCGAACACCAAAGAGCGCCAAATGTGAATTTAGGAAACTGAGTTTATGGAAATGAGTGAGGATTCAAAGATACGGAGGGTCGTCAACGAACTCTGAGCATGTCAATTATACCCCCAATAGTGATTACACAACGGTAGAGTTCAGGCGCCTGATTCGCACAAGCAGTAGTCAAAACTCCTGTAAAGACGTATTAGGGCTCAGAAGGTGTAGCTGCAATGGATAGAAGACCTCACCTCCGTTGGACCCTCCACGTATGGCAACGCGATCCTTATGTGCATACTGGTTTGCAACAAGCCATTCGGTAGCAGCGTTGAGATCGTCAAAGACATTCTGCTTCTTGTCCAGCATCCCCTAGATAAGACTGAGCGACTCAGTTGTCATATCGATCAATAAATACTCACTGCTCGATGCCATGATTCACCATACTCCGATCCCCCGCTGAACGATTGCTCAGAACAGACACAAGGCCGAAAAATGCGAAACAGGAATGCACGTACCGTATATTAGGCACCACGTACATCGCCCGATAGATTTTACAAAACAGTAGCGTAGAAACGGAAAAAGTCGGAAGCATTGCTAGTGCGAAGCCGCCGTAGCCGTATTGTAAGACGGGAGCGGTTCCATCTGGCAGGACATCCTTTGGACGGGTAATGAACATGTGTACCCTATACACCGCGTCAGTTTGCGGCTTTTTAAACTCTGGCAAAAGCATTTACGAAGTCCCGTCTTTGGATGGATAGAATACCTGAACATCAACGTTAGTGCCAGAAATGCTGAGACATTGTATGCATACCGATTCAGTCACGAAGTCATTCAAGTTGAGACCAGGGATCCGTATAGCACGGAAAAGCAAGTACGTATCACCTTCCTCGTCGAATTTATACCTGCACAGTATCCATTAGCTGAATTGACGGACCACTACAGGATAGACTTACCGATATACTGTGCCGGGAGAGGTAAAGCCACTGTAAAGGATAAACATATCATTGTCCACCCGCCGCCCTGTTAACACAAATTGCCCGACGAGATCTTCAAGGATACGCCGGAGTGGTTGTCCCGTTGTAAGATCGTAAACATGTATTTCGTGTCTAGCATCACGAAGGTAAACCAGAACGAGTTTATCTCCAGCGTGAATGCTAGCCGCTACAAGAAGCGCGGTAGGATCTTCAGCTACAAGAGTAGCGAGGCCCGTTTCGGGATTGCTAACGTCAAATGTCGCCACTTTGTAATTCTGGGCATCGAGGTTTGTCATGAAATAGATCTTCGAGTTTTCGTCACCAACTCTGTCAGTTTGTACAAAGGTGTTAGTGAAAGTGAAAGACGAAGAGAATAACGCACATGCTGAACCGAGCCTGCCATGAATCGTGAAGAGTTATCCATTTCATGCCGCTTCCGATCTTATTTTCATGAAGATCGACTATCTTGGCTAGCTGAGTATGGCTTGCGTCGCGCTAGTTCATAATTAGGATAAAATAAACATGGTAGAGACTCAGAGACGCACACTCGCAGCGAGGAGGGCATATCGTCCACTACGTATACGTTGAATTGAGTACAACATCATACACAGGGCCTTTGAAACATACTGACCTGGGCGTGATCTGTATGGACCAGAGCCAAAATGGATGCTCGGGATCCTCGCTAGAGGAAGCTATTGAACGCCCTAAGACCATGTGCAGAAGTATACTCACTGGACAGGTGTGTCATTCTCTTGTTTCTCCCCAAGCCGATGATAATAGACCTGATGTAGTTGTAAGAAAATGAGGCAACGGGCATGCACAGTAGAAGGGTCTCACCATGCAATTCTTCGCTGGCGCATTCCCCTTGCCCTCGTTCTCTTCAGGAGGATACTTAGAATAGAAGAAACCTAAGCATAAGTGAGCAGCCTCTTCACAGTTCCATCGCTTGTGCGAGCAAACCTTTGCTATCACTCGTCCAGGACACGATGAAGAAACGAGAATGTCGAACTTCGTCATCCATTCTTCCAGGGTCCGTGCCTTTTTCTTGAGATGGTTGATGTGGCGACGACGTCTTCCGAACGTATATCGTCATCCAATCAGATCCCTGTCTCGTACCGCGTCAATGAAGTTCCAGATCATAGCAAGACACACATACATGTTCAGATACACCATAAGCCCAATACTTTCCACAAGGACTCATGATGAAGCCAGTAAGCGAGGCGTTACCATCCAGTGAAAGCATATTGGGATCAAAGAAGAGGTCTCCGCCTGGTCCCGAGTCGGTGAGGATAGTGTCCTCATCGCCCACCTTCACACGACGCAAAGACAACTGTGACTGAAGACCGTCATTGTACTCGAAGTAAAAATGACCATCGCTTTCGCGCTTCAGGGCACTGAATCTTCTATAGTTCCAACTTTGCTTCAGCGTCTCGAGCCAGGTCTCTCTGCCATAACACGAACTATGGTAAGTTGTGAAAACCTAAGAAACATCAAAAACTTCTCACCTGTCAGGATTTTGATCCAGATAAGTTCGCGTAAAATTGCGCTGTGAGAGAACAAAAGCCTATCCAGGTCATTGAGAATCATAAAGGCGACGTTACAGGTCTTTTCACGAACTTTCGTCTCAGCACTTTCATCAGGAGGCACTTCGAGTCCACTGTAGGGATCGGGTACAGTAACAGAACCGTGCAGCTTGCTCCGATATGTGATCGCTGAAGTTTCATCCCTCTTGACAGGCGGATATAGACCCCACTTTGAAACTGACATGCCTGCTACCATTGGATTGCAAGAGTCATGCGAAAAGTAGGGTTCCGCTTTAAATTCAAAGTATCACCTTGGACTTTTCCCTGTAAACTGTCACTATTATCATCGCATCGTCGCGTCATCTGGTAGATGAGGGGACTAGATCACCTGCAACTGATGTTATCAAGGAAATAGGGTGTGCTGTTGCAATCCTTTAGAATGAAGGAATCCTGGGAACGACAAAAGATAGTAGGGAGAATCCCGAGAACATACACATTCATGAGAAGTGATTTGACATTCTGACAGCGGCGCAAATGGCTTACCAGGAGTTGTAAAAACAAATCAAAGAGCGTCCTCAACGTGGGAGTACTGGTCCGAGTCTTAGGATGAGAAAAACAACCGAGTGAAGTAACTCCATTCGCATTGCAAGGAAGAAAGATATTTTCTCTTTTCCATCAACATTTCCATTCTTCCTGACAACAACAGGCAGACAGAAGGAATGGCTGAGTTTCATTCCAAAAACGCTAACTCAACAACGAGAGTGTGGCGCGGAGCGGACATGGACTGCGAATGATGTCGACAAAATGGAAGTCAGATTGAACAACCGCCTTGCGGTCGGTGCCTGCGCCGGGCCGGTAAACCCACCTCACCAGATGAGTAGAGAGTCGTCGATTCACCATGTGTAGTGCTCGTTAGCCCCCCTTCAAGGCATTGCAAGCTAAGACCCCGAGCCAGAATATCGAAGTCCCAGAACGCAGTACACGTATGCATTCGTTGCCAGTTGACGTCCTTGAAGCTATCATTCGTGAGCTCCTTGCTAGAAAGGACAAAACCACAGTGAAATCCCTATCCCTTGTCCATTCATCTCTTGCCTCGCCTTGCCAACGACACCTACTCTCACATATCACCATTTCTTGCTCTAGAGCAGAAGGCAAATCCGCAGGATATCAACGCTCAACTGATGCGGCGCAACAGCTACTCCGATCATCTCCTCGTCTCATCTCGACCATCCGATCTTTATCCATCCTCGATACCGGTGCTGGCTGGACACAAATCGACCTCGCTCTCCTATACATTCTCCACTCTCTCCCCAATCTAACCTGTTTCACATGGAGACCCTCATCTGTTTCCTCGCGTCCAACTCGCTGGCATGAACTTCCGAGCCCATTACAGGACGCAATTAGGCTCGTAATGCGACGCCCATCATTGACCTCCCTATCTCTCCATTTCGCTGACATCGCTGACCTGTTGAATACAACAATCGTTATTTCTCCTTTTTTAACACATCTGAGGTTGCGAGGTACAGGTTATTCCAATCTCACCTTGGAACTAACCCGTCCGAGTATAATACCTTGCAACGACACGGGGGAGATGATCTTGTCGCAGCTATTCGTCACAGCGTGTAAATTGGAATGGATCGAGGACGACGAAATGTTCTTTGGTTGGATGTCCGCTATCCAACCTAGCCTCAGCCTTGAGCGAATCAATAAGCTCGCGGTCCTCCGTTGCACGCTCAATTCGCCTTCGTCTGAGCTGCCGTGGGGTTCGTTATTGTATCACGAGTCTGTCCAGTCGAAGTTGGAGGAGTTATGGTTCGACATGGTGTCTACGCGTGGACCCCCAGCAGGTGAGTTCAAAACTTCATTCCACAATTCGTCCATCTACCACTTCTTCTTCTCATACGTCCTGATTCTTCTCCAAAGGTATCGTCTATCTCGACCAATTGCCAGCTTTACGGCGACTCGGGATGACCGCAGTACTTTCGGGTCTTGACGATGCCACCTGGAGCTTAATATCCGGACTAGCTCAATTTTTCGAAGTATCCAGTACCGTCGAAATCACGCACCTTGCCTTTGGCTTTAGCTTTTCCACCACTTCCCTCGTATTGAACCCACTTAAAGCACCATGGTGGCGTTTAGATGCAGCCGTGGCAGCGTTACCCGCTCTGCGATGGGTTGGAATTCAGGTAGTGGATTGTAGAAGTGAGCCGTCTATTATGATCCCTCAGAACCCGGAAATTATGCTGCCAGCGTTGTCGGAGAAGGGAGTACTGCATTGGTCAACAAGCAGACTAGAATTCCCCGCGGCGTAGAGAGAAAGGAAGAAAATGTTTAGATAATCATGATTAGAAAGAAAGAAATGTTTGCCGGATTATGCCGGAGTTGCCAGAGCTTGGCCGAAACATATCTCGCGAGCACGGAGCAACCCCTTCAATGCTGACAATACAGGTTGCAATTGGTTGAATACAGAGATTTGCGGTGATGTAGTAAGAGGTTGTGCTTGTGGTTCATAATGCATAAGATCAGCATACCTGAGGCTCACACATTTCATTCATAGCTTAGCGAAGGGCAAGGTATTGGACTAAAATGGTTCCAGTGCACTACATCTACTGAGAGATATTGGGAATATGCAGTCCAGTCTACTCGTCCGTTCATCAATTGTCTTCAACAAAATTAGACATCAAGTGCTTACCACACGCAAAAGGCTACTCGATGACCCCAACGCTCTACGTAGAGCAAGTAAGTCCACCATTTCCGTTGACGCAAGCTAGTCATTTATATTGTCAGACTTCGAGTGGGAATAGAACGATTCACAATCAAAACTCACACCCAGAGATCACATTTCCGTTCTGGTAGAACTTGCACGAAGACCCGAACTTGTGGCTACAGTTCTTTGGGCATCTGCATGCGCTGTCGGCGTCTGGCGCAATAGCAGATACACCGAGCGCAGCGACGAGGACAGTAGCAAAGAGGGTGAAGAATTTCATTGTTGGGTAGAGAGCAAGGTGAGTGGGAGTGCTTGAGCAGATGTAGTTGGTTGAGTTGTTTTGTGGGATGGGGAAACTGATAATTTCTTAGGAGTATTTATACTTTTGTCCAAGGAATCTGCTCGATTACGATGGAACTGTGACTTACGAATTTACGAATGTCATTGTTCTATCCGTTCTTCTCTTCATCCCGGGATGCTGTGCAGGTTTCACTACTTTTAGCGAATATACATTGCGGGTAAGTACAGAGCTTGGCAATTGAGTAATTTTAACTGTAAGCGTACGCTGGTGGTGTTTCAGTATACAGCGTTCTGTCCCCAAGCGCTGGCCGGCACTATCGTTAGCAGTTGCTAGCGCATCTACATCAAGGCTTATTCCAAGCACCGGTTCTTGAGGAACTTGATATCCTAAGCTCTCTTGTCCTTGAGAATACTGAATACTTACTATCAAAGACGCAGAGTAGCTTTGAATCCAAATGTTCAGCGTTCAGCGCGCGCCAAGTAGTGAGCGCTTGATGAGCGCCTGCAGCGGAGCTAGCTGGCAGTGGGATGCCGAGCTGCCGGGACTCGGTCCTTCCCAGCCTTGCATCGGCAAACCGGAGGCGCAACTTTAAATTGGCCTTTTTTTCTTTGCAGATTCTTGCCAGTGGGTTTCTGTCGTGTTTGACGGTCAGCGCTAGTAGGCGTAAGGCTGTGTCTAGGGCTCCACCAACCCTTGCTTGTATCATAGAATATCACTCCCCACGATTCTCAAAATTTTACTAGCGCTCCTTGAGCCAACCTTGAGCGTTGCTTGAGCGATCCTCCACTTCCCGTGGATAGTATCGAAGAGCTTTCCATCTATCCGGAATATATTTTGAGACGGAAGAGTACCATTCGATCGGTGGCCAACGTCACGAATTACCTGATCGCCTCTCTTCATATCTCGCATTCATCTGAACCTCACACGCAAGCATCTCCACCCTTAGCAAATTGCGGGTCACCAAGCTGTCTTTGGCTCACGACCATGCACCTAGTTGCAAAGTTACTCTTGTCGATTTCACCAATTTGCGCCGACTTCCAGATCTTGTGTATGCCTAGGACGTGGGGGTTCAAGACCACCCCCGAGTTTCGCCCGCTGGCTCGAGATCTCACATCTGACACGGGCTTTTCTAGATGTGGTATCAATGTTGAATATGGACAATAAAAGGGGCAAATCTTCATTTCAAAGTTCGAAGTCCGCACAAGCAGCGATAACAAGAAAAGTTTAGGTTAATACGATTGGACGCGAAGAGCATTTAAATTCATCCTGCCAGGCTATACCAGCTGAGGCAATCGACTCGACCGATCCAACCAAAATGCTAAGCACACCTGCCCGAGCCGAAATAACTTTTCTTCAAAACGCCAGTACACGATGTGCTGTGTCTGAAAATGATTGTAACGTGTCTGACCGAGGCGGTATGGGCTTTGGTATGATAACCACTACCACCCTCTCCTGACACGGGCGCGAGTTCAACCGTTCAGGGGCCAATCTTATTGGATTCGAAAGCGAGAGAGGTACTAACTAGAGATCGGATGCGTGGACGTCGAGTACAAGTGTCGAGTGATGTTTGCATTTAGATGATGAGTGGGAGTATGCGAGCGCCCAGCGTAGCAGGTAAGATTATGATCGCGATAGCTCCGAAAAAACTTATCATAAAGACTCGGAAGGGATGTGGCATTAAACTCATGTGCTTCATACAATACGCTATAGGCCACTAATGATTCGGCCGTTCTAAGCGTCCGAGATATATCGTCCGACGGCATGATACCGGGCCTGAGTAGAAAGTGAAGCGTCAATCGTATGAAAACACAAGCACGAAGAAGGCACGCACATCAATACTTGTATTCACTATTCACCACAAGCTGGGATGCAAAATCTTCTCGTACCCGAACTTCACCATGTCATACTCCAGCTTCCCACCGGAAGACTGAACATATTCGACAAAGCGCTTCAACATCCTCCTATCCTTCTCACACTCCTCGCGTATAATCTTACTGTCGGGGTGCGAATCGGACAGCTGTTTCTCGCTTTTATACGGAATGTAACGTAGGGGAAAGAATAGATGAGAAACCGTTTCCTCGAGGTCAAGGTCACTGTCCATGAGCTTCTTCGATTTATAAATCACTTGAACAAAAATATTGAGGATTACGGTTACAGTTTGAAATAGCATCGAAAAACGCACCTTCGAGGATGGGAGCAAACTCCTTCACATCTCTTGGGAGACGTCTCTTCCATGCGTCGTACTTCATAATACAGTCTTCAAGAGGTAGGGAACCCCGCTCGTCCTCAATGTACTGCGGCGTTAATAGACTGGTAAGGAAGGCTTTGAAGTCCTCAATGGACATGACGTAGCCCATGAAGAAGGCATATTGTGTCGTGGAACGTTTCGCGGAGCTAGACTTTTTAGACTTCTTGGCGGACTTCTTGGTAGACTTGGAGGATTCAGAAGGAGTCGTCACAGCAGATGGCGTTGTGGGGGTAGTCATGATGAGAATTTGAAATGAAGTAAACAAAGTACTAGGCATGTGACCGTAAGCGTGACCGGGTCCTGCGCGCCTGAGTAATACTCAGTGCTCAATATTCAATCCCCAAGTCCCTTGCGCTGCAGCAAAATATATTAAATAGCAGAATATCATACTGAGAAGGTCCGTACAGAAATCGATATTAGTATAATATGGTAAGTAGAGACATAAGCACCCTCAAAACTACTGCTTCATGAAAGTTGCGATTCCTTGCATGGATTGAGCTGCAGCGTAGAAACAAAGTTTATCACACTAATATTCATATAGAGAGACTATGGCTTACTCAGTACAAGACCCGCCTCCGCCGCCGGTGTGCCAACATCAAGAAATTGGAGATTGCTGGCTTGACCTGGACCGTTGAGAGAAAGAACGCTCAAGGAGGTATTAACTGAAGCTAAGATGTACATGAAGCTGAGGACGATGAAGGGAATTAGTACTCTGAACATGGAATAAATGTATGAATCTCACTCTTTGTTCCCAACGGTCGCTACAGCAGCGTCGAAAGTCTGCGTGGATTGATTGTATTGCTTGAGGAATTCAAGTTAGGAACTTTGTGTAGAACGGTGAAGCTGCGAGAATAAAGAAACTTACCTGAACAAACTTTGAATTAAGATTGTTATCAACACTATACTCAAAGATAGTTCCACCCGCTGCAATGATATAGTAATCCCCCGTTTGGGGACTATAACTAGACCAGCACGTCGCTCCATTATTAGGTATCGTTACACCCGAAGCTTTCTTCTCATCAAGATCAAGAATGTCAAAACCATTGTTAGTATCCGCCGCAAGCAAAGCGTTCTTCCCCTTGATTGGGACAGTTACCATCCCGAAAGGGTTCTGACCTCCATTATCCGGAGAAATGGAAGTATAATTCACCGAAAGAGAACCATTCGAAGATATGTCCCAAATAGCAAAGTAACCCAAAGCACCTGCGGCTGTACCTTTAATCGCTGCGACAACCTGGGTGTCGTCTGGTGAGAAGAGGATTTGGCTAGCTGTGTTGGGAGGACCGTTTGCGGGTGTTGTTTGGTTTATGTATAGCCTGCGCGTAGCACCAGGGATAGTCATGAGACCACTTGTCTGATTGACCTTGAAGCAGCTAAAACGAGATAATAGGACTCAGATACACTGCTTAAACATCGTAAGCTGTAGGTAGCACGAACGAACCTAACACCATTGATCTCTCCACCATTAAGTGCGCACACAGTATCACCCTTAGCGTTAAACGCTACGGACATCGGGAACTGACCGCCGCTTCCAACAGGGTCACCAAGAAGCGTCAATGTGCTAGTATCGTTCGCGTCGATCTTGAATAGTGAAACCGTGCCTGAGCCAGCCTAATAATAACAGATATTTACACGATATGAATGACTTTTAGAAGGAAAACTAGAAGGTGCTTACATTCACAGCAGCAAGCATACTCGATTCCTGGCTCACTGCGACGGCACCTTGAGAATACAATCCATCTGGGCCGGTGTTCAGGCCAGTAGCTGCTGCGATACCATGGGCACCTTGACCGCCTGTAGCGAACGCTTCACGAAGAGTCTAAAGTAAGTGATTACAGAAGTTAATTAGACACCACGAACGAGCGACAGAGATTATATCTTGGAATACTCACAAGTCGGCCATCCGATCCAATATCAGCACTGACGACGTAGTTTTCCATATCCTGGTTGGTCATGACTAGGTGAAGATATGAGAGGTTCGGTACCTGAAAGCGATGGCTGAAGCTCATAATATACGTACAATATACGGATCCACTAGGTGATCCACTCGAAGAACCCAACTGCGCCGTTTTTCCTTTTCGATGGCCAGTAATCTTCATAGGGGACACGAGGGCAACCTGAGTCGCACTGAGCGCAATGGAAAGCAGAATCGAGCCAATTGTTAGCTTCATGATGTCGATGCCGGCGTAATAAAGAAAGCTCTGGAGACTGAATAGTAGAAAGCAAGAGGTGAAGCTTGAATAAGTCATGTTTAGTATTAATTTTTCAGCATGGTATCGATTCCAAGTTACTCACAGAAACAAGGAAACAAACACTCCAAGAAGGAGGTAGGTAGAAAGAAAAGAACGAACGAATGACGGTTCCGGTTCAACGATCTACATGTTATATATACTAACGTATCGCGGCCGTCCGAGTCAGGGTATGTAATCTGGGGTGATTCTTGGTAAGAAAAACTGCTCAAAGCGATGTATTGTCGCCAGGAACAGATATCAAGCTGGCCAGTAGTGTGGCAGCGCTCATGAAGATTTCGATCAAGTTAGGTGCTCGGGCATTGGACGTTCACAGGGCCGGTATTACCAGATTGAGCGAAATTTCCCGCACGCCAGATTCTCGAGTCTTCAGGATACGAATATAATGTGACTTCAATTTGACGATGAGTCTGAAGACGCAGTAGTCAATGGAGAAACATTACCTTCCAGCAACGCACATTTCTTTACGAAGTATAAGTTTCCATTTCTCTCATTGGGGGCTGCGCCGATGCCGGCGTCGGCTTTCCCTAAAATAGTAAATATGTCTCATGCCGACGGCAATCCGACGCTGAGCGCTGAGCACAGGAGGGATTGGTAAGTACGTCTAAGCTCGGAAGCTAAATTCATACACTCATCTGTACCTATCAACGAAAATCAACATCACAAAGACGAATCGCCTCTATATACGACTTACAGCCACGAGAACTGATCTCATATATCTTGCTTTCCAACACCGCCTTACGGCTTTACCACTTTGCGAAAGCTCGACGTATCGTCCGTCCAGCATTTGATTTCAATAGGTGAGCTGCAGCTTGCCGGCTATAAAGCTCTTCTCCTCCACCTCTACCAAGCACCATATCCCAACACGAAACCCCAAAAAGAATCAATACGCACTCGACCCGTGGGCCGCCAAGCTTCAAGATTCACTGGCGAAACTTTGTCCAGGTCTTGTAAGTATACGTCTTCGTGAACCGCATGCCTAAAAGTATGTATCCCCAAAATCACTTTTACAATGTATCAATATAAAAGTCCAACCAGAAATAAAGAAAATGATCCGTCAAATGAACCTTTCAATAACGTATCTAAAACATAAGCTAAGAAAATTAAACGAGTGGTAGTGAGTAACGAAAGAACGAACGAACGAGGGGGTGAAGAACGAGGGAATGAGGATGAGGATACGTAAAGAAAATGATATATAACCATACATATGTTAAGCAGAATGCACGATCGAACCCCAAACCAGAAACCAGAAACTTGCAAGCTCAAGAAAGACCCACGAAACGCGTGCGGCGTGGGGTATGTAGAGGGGTATCAAAATCCGAAAACAATGGGTGTGAGAGAGAAAAATGGTACAATCCTGACTTTTTGCGAAGCGTCCCGAGAATAAGTATATGGAGGGTGCAGGTGAAGGTGAGGATACGTAAGTATGTGTAACGTTCAAAGTTAGTCTGACTAATCAGGGCGATTGTGCGGTGTATAGAGGGTTTCGCTTTCCC
Source organism: Neonothopanus nambi (assembly GCA_003987895.1). NCBI lineage: Eukaryota > Fungi > Basidiomycota > Agaricomycetes > Agaricales > Omphalotaceae > Neonothopanus > Neonothopanus nambi. Next base: position 69,911 of record RCHF01000222.1, read on the forward strand.
TCTCAACATCCATCGTACTGTGATAACGAAGATACGAGAATCAGCCTCAAATTTTGTTCAGAACGTTCAAAACAACCAAACGACACACCTCCGAATTCTTAGGTTTCTCGTAATTCCACGCCGTCAAATTGGGATCTGTTCATGTATCGCTCAGTAACGTTCATAGAAAAACGAACAGCGCTGGAAAAAAAACCCACTAGTATACGCATCCATATGATTATTGATATAATCAGTCGTAGGATACCCCGACGGGTTACACCCTATATTCGTCTGACCCTTCCTCTGATAAACCCTAACATAATCCACAAGCATCTCCGCAGGGAATATCATAGTCGAAAGGTCAATCGTTTGCCAATTTTCTATGAAAGGAAAGATATTCATTAGTCTCATAACTCATCCAATTCCAGAAGAGAAAGGAACGTACGACTTATCCCAAGATTTAACACAATACTCATAGGTTCCTCCGGGATTAACCTCTGACTGACACCACTCCCGTCAGAGCCTTGGTCGGGACCGACAGATGCAGCGCCCATGCGTGCGGTGGGTTTACCGTCGACTTGCCAGGTGATGAACCCATCCGAGCGGGAGTTGGGGTCAGCCCAGTATTCGAAGCCTGCGGAGCATTAATGGGGTGGCCGGAGAGGAGGGAGGAGAGAGGAGGGAGGGAGAGCGGGAGAGGAGAAGGGAGGGAGCGGAGCGAGGAAGGAGGAAGGGAGATGGAAGGGAGTAGAGTGAAGAGGGGAGAGGAGGGGCGTAGTGAGAGGGAGCGGAGTGAAGAGGGGAAGGAGGGAGAAGGGAGGGAGGTAGTGGGCATCGTGAGGAAGGGAGATAGGGGGCGTAGTGAGGAAGGGAGGGAAGGAGCAGGAAGAGAAAAACCAGAGCAAACAGAGGAGAATCAGCATCCGCCCAGTCAAGCAAAGCTACCTCGACATACCATACGTAACAAACCTCTTCCCACTCCCTTGAAACCCATCATCCGGAACATCACTCAACGCCGAAACAGCCTGCTGCACCGCACTCCCATGATACGAATTTATGCTCGTCCCAGTTGAATTCCATATCTTGAACTCATCATCCGTGCTCTATCAATTTCGTCATGTAGTTAACATCAGTTTCGTTCTCCACGGCGCCCGAACACTCTCGCCTCGCAAGCAAGCAAGCGAGTAAGATAGATAAAAGTTGAAGACAACTCACATTCAAAAACGTATAATCATGCGAAAACGGCGCAAACTGAGCAGACTGCGAAACAACCTGCCCAACACCCGTAACTTTGTTCCTCTCAGCTTCGAGTACATCTATCTCAGGCGCGCCTCTTCCTAACCACTTCCCTGTATCCGAGCGGAAGGGACCTGGGTGATCGGGGGTGTAGGATGATGTGGAGGGGCATGTACATGCGCTGGAGATGGAGGTGAGGTGAGCGGAGGTGAGCGGAGGTGAGCGGAGGTGGAGGGGTAGGTGAGAGTGGGAAAAGGGGAATGAAAGGAGAAAAAACTCACGATAACCTCTGACCAGATAACCAACTCAACTCATAATTATACTTTGACCTCGACGCATTAGAGTGTAATGCTGCCGCGGGACCTGATTGGTCTTTGAGTGTTTGGTTGGGGAAGGTGCCTACGTCGCATGAGTCGTATCTGAAATAAACAAGGGGAAAAAACACAACAGGTCAGATGGGTTTAAGGAAAGAGGTCAGATGGGGTGAAGACGGAGCTAAAAATAACAATATAAAAATGAGATGAGATAAAATAGAATGAATGAATGAATGAATGAATGAATGCACCACCCCCAAAATACCCGAGACATACAAAAATATCCACTCGGTGTTGTTTTCTTTCCGCTACCACCACCCATCCACCCCAGCGACCAGCAACATCTACTGCGCTCAGCTCCACCCTCTGTGTTTTCCAACCTCTGTCTTCCACCGTTATTACCCTTGCCCGACACATCAAACAAAGGCAAAAAAATCATTCCGCAGCAAACACCAAAGCACGCAGCAAACGGACTCCACCACCCATAAACCACCTTTCTCCCTTCATCCACCTCATCCATCTGCTCTCTACTCTTCCCAGACATACGCCCACCCAACTAAAACCGCCCAACCAACACCAATCCAACGTTACAACGCCCGACCTAGAGCTCTGAAGCTAGCACCTCACAAGCACCGCCCTACATACCCCAAATATCTCCGTACATCATCGTGTCACGTCAACCCGTCAACCCGTCAACCCCCGTCAACCGAATGAATCGAATATACATAAACACTCCTTTCTCTTTCCTTCTCATCCGCAAAAGTCTTCCCCAACCACGGAGGAGAAGGGGGAAGGTCTCCCCATCCATTCCCGATGAGACGGGCACGGATGACGTAATACCCAGCCAAAGATATGGATCCGGAATTTGAAAGAAACACCATGTCTTTCCTTCTACCCGTACAAGCCTCTAACCACGAAGGTCATCCCATCCCCGTCTCCGTCCCATCCCATCCCGGTCAACCATCCCCGATGACGTAACACCCGTCCAAAAGTCCCTTCTTACTGCGCACTGCGCACGAGAACGATAAAAGGAAGGCAAAACTCAAGATGAACGTCAAGAACCCTGACCCCGACCACTGACCACCGACCACCGCAAAAGAAGGCAAGACGACTCGGAGTGGACGGGAAGAACCCTGACCCCGACTACCAACCGACCACCGCCACAAGGCGGCGTCCGGTAAGAAAAGGAAAGGAAAGGAAAGGAAAACGGGGGAGAGGGAGGGGGGGCGTTGACCTTCCTCGTATGTAAGGTTCAGGTTTCGAAACAAAACAGGAAACACGGGAGACGCAAGACACACGACGGAAGACGAAGAACGCAAGACAACGAACGAAGGCCCAAACACAGAAGACAAGAAGAAACCCCCAACTCGACTCACGAACGAAAGCGAAAGCGAACGAATGAAAGCGAACACGAATCATCCATCATCCTCGGGCTCATAGAACCAGCATCCAGCAGCATCCAGCATCCAGCGAAGAAAGAAAAACGGCGGATAGCCTTCCTCGTATCCAAGCCCCAGGTTTCGAAAAAAAAAAACGCAAGACGAAGAACGAAGTACGAAGCAACTCAGGACTTTAGAGTACTCACGTATAAGGCCACATCCCATCAGTCGTAGCACTATACCCGGGTCTTCCGAGGTTTCCCATTGTCCATACGCCTGGCCAGTACCCTTGGGTGTTGGAGTCCGGACCTGGGAGGACGAGGGATACTTCTATGTAGCCGCCTAGAGGGGGGGGAGGGAGTGGGGAGAGGGGGGTGAGTGGAAGTGTATGTGTACGTGCGGAGGGGGAGGGAGGCAAGGGGGGGAAACAGACGGGCGGCAGGAAACAAAGGGGGAAGAGGAGGGGGGAACTCATTAGAAAAACACAACTTATTCCAACTCTGTACCATCACACTCCTCACCCCCAACCCATGATTAACAACCACACTAAACGGTGCCGTCGAATTCGGTGTCAACCCACTTTGTGTGGTGTTCGCGGAATCCATGGT
>RCHF01000223.1:0-17833 GCA_003987895.1 Neonothopanus nambi
GTTGTAAGTGTACCTTGTCAAAGCTATAAACCTTGGCCACAGAGCCCTGGCGTAATTTACATGGGTGGAGCGATTGATAGCGAAAAATGTACGTACTTCAAAAAAATCAAACAAGTTGCATATAGAATGTTTATTATCTAAAATATACGTAGAACTGCTGCGAAAAAATTATTACTTTTTGATAATTTTTGACATTGTAGATAGTCTATGACGGATGAGGCTGGGCTGGAACAGCGAAGCACTATCAGAATACGTTAGAACATAAGCGGACCTATTCAGTGCGGGAAGGGTTCTTGATAGCAACACTGATGCGTCGAGCGTGACGGAATTTCTTCTGGCTCGAATTCAAGCTGGTGAGGTTACTACTGCTGGCAGCCTTGGACGAGGAGACTGCGGGTAGCGACCCTAGAGCCTCGTGTATTGGGTTGTGCGTTCCAGAGGCGGTCCATATGTCGGAGCCTACGCCGTGATTTCCCTGAGCGAACTCCACAGGCGGCGATGTATTGACGGAGGTGCCAGCCTGAGCCTGCGTGTAGGGCAGAGAACGCCAGTCTGATGGAACAATCATGGCATTGCCCATAGACACAGAATTAAAGTAAGATGTATCACGATTGCCAGCGACCTGCATGTTCCCTGGAGAATGGAAGGGTAACGGAGGCGAGACAGGATAATACGTAGTGCCGTTAATCTCCCTGGGTACCACGGGGGCCACTGTAGGAGACGAAAATAGCACAGATAGAGCAGACTGGGGCGCGGAGTATATCATAGATTCAGCAGTTTTACCAGAATCCTGCTTAGATCGAGTCTTCTGGGTATCTTTGATAGGTTCTGGATGTTTGAAGTGGCATTGGTTACCGTAGGGGCACATCGGCCAAGCCAAGCACGGGGTATATTTTTTATCTGGGTTGTATAGACAATATTAACGGCTGTTCTGAAGAACAGAGGGCGAGACAACACCTACAGGGTTGAATATCTGTAGGATGTAGGTAGCGACAAGACGAATTGCGGCAATCACCTTGTACGAAGGACCAGCAATGTTGTAACTTCTCGTTATGAGACAGGTTCGGGTTTTCCTTCAAGGTATCCGCCTCAACGCGCATCAACTCCACATCGTGAACGCTAACAAGAGCATCAACATCAGCAATCATGCGAAAGGGAGAGGAAAATGCGTACAATCTACATTCTTTCCCCACCGGACAAGTGCCAGTCCTCGTGAAATGACGGCAAGGCGCCGTTTTCCAAGCTATGGGTTTATAGTATACCGTCGGAACTGATTGATCCTCCCCGCTCGAGACAGGATCGATGACTTCTTTGCCACCTTTTCGGACAACTGACTCAGGAGGCAACGGGTGGGGCTGACTAGGACCGAAAGGACTTGGGTGGTTGTACGGCGGGAAGCAAATACCCGGTGGATGAGCATACTTGCAATTTCTACGCTCGCAACGTCCTCGCACATAGTTCCAGCATGTAGGGACTTCTGCAATAGTAAGATGAGATGTTTTACACGAGGCCTATCAATGACGTTGTCGGAACCTACGTTGAGTTTGACTTGTGAAGACCATGATTTAGATTGTCGACGACTTGGTTTTGGATCTTTCTTTCAGCAACGAGCTCAAAGGATGAAAGCAAGCACAATGCACGTGTAGAGCACGCGACGCCTGGGTGTAGAAGGTGAGTGAAAAGGTGAAGAGGGATGGATCCGAGGGCGATCTTTTTATAAGAGTCAGCTAAGTGACTTGCGCACTTTGGACAATGGCAGCGTCATTTGGTCAGAGCCACTCGATGAACAAAGGGAAAAATCAAAGCGAGGATAGTTCTATTTCTGGCGATGCGCTTGGACCTATAATGAACCACGGAGCCATAAGTGGCGGCAAGAAAGCACTTAAGATGGCCACAGAGACGTCAAAGGATATCCAGTCCTAACCATGATAAAGCATTAGTGTGGCCCAGAGGAATGATAAGTACAAAGACAATTGTTCGTTGACCATCTTCGGCAGTCTAAATTACCTGTGCATGGATGACCATGGTAAAGAAAGTGAACTTAAAGCTGCAGATATTCGGGGGCAGAATTTAATAGCTTGCGATCAACGATGTTTGCTGAGGCTTCTCTGCTCATCGCTGGGGCAAGAGAATTGCGAGGCGAACCAGCTGACTAGAGAAGATGGGATTTCTTTGACGCGCCGTTGCATATGCGCACAGCCAAAGCTCGGCATTTGCCGGGAGCTGTCAGCTTACAAATCCAAGTTGTTAGCGCTTGATCTGGAGCCACCACCCGCCAATGACCCATCGCAAGACTTGGTCGTCAACAAGTTTCAGTAATCGAAGTTCACTGTATAGATGGCTTTAATTGTTCTCAGAGCTCATAGTATTTTTCTAGGCACCTTTCCTTGCAATATAGCCTCATCGGAAATACTCCGAAAATATCGGTAAGTACCCAGTAAGTATCGAATTGTGACGGACGCTATAGCAGATAGGACTTCAAGCTCCAAGCTTCAGGTCCTTAGCCCAAGTCTCATGTCAAAGGCCTCAGCTCTCAATGGTTCTCGCCCACGATGCGGCAGGAACTTCGCACACTTCCGGAAAGGCTCAATTCCCATGGGCCTTCGCCAGTTAGAACATCACGATGAAAGTCAGAGAACTCCGATTGGTGCTGTTAAAATTCTTCTAAAATTCTCCTGATTTACCAACTACAGTATCGACTCGTCTCGACTCTCTGTGCTCCCCAAGGCATTAATATTTGTCCTAGTGTGGTAATGGCCGATATACGCGACCTAGTCGTTTCGTGGCTGGCGGTGGCGTCGAAAAGTTTCCATGATGCTGTGTCAATATCCCGAGGACAACATCCCTCACATTGCAACAGGGAGACAACACCGCAGGATCTGCGTATCGGAAATCCCGAACACATCTACTTGTTATAAGTGTTGAGCATACATGTTTGCTGACCGAACTGCGGAGTTCCCTGATGACCGCCATGACCGTGGCTGGGGAGACAATGTTCGCCTCAAACACCCGGCAAGTTCGGCCTACCTCCTTATAGTCAGAGGAGAAGCGGACGGTGTATGTATGTATGTATATATATGCGTGTAGGTCCTGATGAAGTTTTTCTGAAACAACCACTAGGATTACTAGAAGTTTCGAATCCGGACAGCTTTCGTACCCAAAGCAACTAATTAATCATTTCATCTAGGCTTCAGCTCGACACGGCGCGCCTCAGTCTTGATGCCCGGAACCAGGGGGCATACTCTGTTTGAGTTTGATGGCAGTCCCGATTGATGTGTGTACTACAGTCCATACATGTGAAAATGCAATTATGTATCCTGCAATCTAGTAATTCAGCGATAAATGTACAGACGCCAGATGAATCATACACAAGCCTATACAGATTAATATTAAGAACAGTGGTATAGGTATAGTAAAGTAAGGGCATAAATATCATAATAAGTCGTCAATGTACATGAGGGGCACAGGAAGGATGAATCATGGCTGTAGTGCCATGTTCTGCTGGAGGGCTGCATTGTTCATGACATCGTATCCTGGGATCATATGATGAATACGTTTTCTTGGGGGCAAAGCTGTGAGATCCTGAAAATCGGAATTAAGCGACGGAGACCTCAACTGGACAGGCCCAAGTACCTCGCAGCCGTACTGGGGATCTATTAAAAGACACATTAGCAATGAAGGCAAAAACGATACGAATGTAAAAAACATTGTTTACCTTGCATCTGCGCACCATTCTCCCAGCTGCGTGAGTGCTTTCGGACCAGTCCTCGGCCAGTATGATCCTGATGCAGGGGTAAGAATAGGTCACCTACAGTCAAGGTACACATACCTCCAAATGAGTCATAGGCTCAGTTGCATACATGCCCTGTGGGTCGGCATCTGCCCACTCCATCGGCTTTGCATTGGTTCGGTTCTTGAGATCAGCCGCATTCTGAGCCTAGACCTAATTCAGTCCCACTCAGTAACATGATATACTGGCTACGTACCTCGGTATGGTATCTTGCTAGAGCTTGGGCGGCCTGCGCTTCTTCTAGCGATACCGAGGATTGCCTCGAACGCTGTTCTATAATATCAAAAAAGGCGATTAGAACGCCGTCTGAAACACGTGAACTCCGCAAAATAACATACCTACTGTATTCATTGATAGCAGCGCAGCCACTATCTCTGTGGTCAGACATGGCAGCACTGGACTTGAGCGCAGAAAAAACGACTCACTGATATCGTCTCGCCGCTTCTCTGCTGCTGCTACCGACTGCCGTGCTTGGCGTTCTGCGTCCAAACACGCAGTGTATCTTAGGAAAGCATCTTGGGTGTCTTTTTGTGCACGCGCTAGAGTAGCTCGAGACATTTGAAGCGCTTGTTCTAACAAGACATCAGAACAGTTGAACAAATCGAGAATACAAATAACGAACTTGATGCACTTGCTTCCTGTGCTAGAGTTTCAGGATTTCGTAAATTGGGCGAGTCTGTGGGTCGGGATAATGATAAGTGGTTTGTTGTGTCTGTACAGGCCATTAGCATTTAAGGATAGGTCCGGATGTAATTCAGAGTCAACGACTACTCACCGACACCCGCTCGTGTATAGCTCTGGTCTGAAGGATCCGGCGACCCCGAATCCACTGAATGGTCGCGAATGACGTATCCTGGCTCACCGCTATTCCGTAAGCGGGGGTTGTGAGGTATTCCAGCAGCCTGTCGTTCGATAAACTTTCGTAGAAATGTCAATTCGATGTCATCTGGCATGATATAAGGGGGTCCCTGTATATCGCCTTTCTGCATGAGCAACTCCAAATGCGACATAGTTTTATCCTTCAACTGCTGTAACCACTCATGCAACTCCATATGATCCTGATCCGCACGCGCATCGTAGTCCTGGCGTCTCCGTGCCTTTCGCCAGTATGTTTTCGTGAGCTTTAAGGCGCGATTGACTTCGTTATCAAGAGTTCTGTACCATTCGCTTGCTTGGCGGTTTAACTTTACGGCGAGCACACCTGGCTGAACTCTGAGCTGGAGAGTGCATCGACCGTCGCGGTCTGGAGGACCGAGTACACCTTTTTGACCTTGGTTTCCACGAGTAGCCCCCCGCGAAACGTTGCCCAGTTCAGGCCATGGTAGATCGTCAGCGATTGACATTGAAAGAATTAAGAAATGCTATGGGGGACGAGGAAGGATGCAAAGAAGCTGAGAAAGCGACACTTGGCCGCTTTAGCACGGCGTAAAAGAAGGGAGAAAATTAGCGAAGATGTTTGAAAGAAAGAGTCGGCTTATAAGTCGGCATCATTTGTGATGAGATTCCTTGAGAGGCACTGCATCTTGATGGGTATAATACAATCAATCGTTCAATTTCTTCTACATCAGGACCTTGGAAACGCGCAATGGGATCCCCAAACAGTAATCACCAGATTCTTTCCAGTCGTCGCAGCTCCTCCAAGCTCCCACAGTTGTCTTTTTGAGCGCGTTGTTGATGAACAGGCGAAGTTGATCTATGCCATGCTGTTATTTCTTTCCTTCTGAACAGTGCGACAATTGACATGATATAAATATTGATAGCAAATACACTGATTTCGGATCAAGTATATCAAAAACGAAACATACGGGGTAGACTCCAGAAGACCCAGTGTACACGACCTTGTCACCCTTAGCATCCATGCCATACTCAGCGACTCGGGATCGCGCTGTGATACGTCGTGACTGATGGGATACATACCTCGGCAAAACGGGACAACTGACCGCCACCTGCACGTACTTTTCAGTCGACGTTGAAGGTAACACCTTGCGCGAGTGGTGCTGCGTCGGAGAAGTTGACTATTGATGTTGTTAGTATGGCGATACTTACTACAAGCGGCACTTTGATGCGTACTCGTACAAGCGCTCCAGCGGACATACTGTTTCCAGGCATCGCCACCAGATTCTCTGCCCCTGTTGAAAGTGTTTAGAGCGGCCCCGACGACGGCAGTTGATACCATACGCACCATCCTGTACTCTGTTAATGAATTGCCAGCGGTCAAACAGGTGGTAAGCGGTTTGATAGCGCTGCTTACCTTATTACCGCCGCTGAGACATATTGGATGCGAGATGTCAGTGCAGGTGTTTTCGGTAGATAGAAACGGGCTCTCACAAACTAGCCCCAATTTCGGCACCAGATGTCCCTGCATTAACCTGAGTAATGGATTAACGTATGCCTTTGCACGTGAGGTAGGAAGAGAGAAATCGACCCACATTCACGATACCGGCGTCTGATCCGCTAGGACCAATCCATTTCCCCACATTTCTAAGATCGCGAGTCCATAGACTGCTGGAGAGTCCCTGTGCATATTACGAATTCTGATCAATGAACTGTAAGGCTGACAGAATAATACATTGTGTACCTGAGGCACTGCGTTGTTCCACTCAATTGCTTCTTCAAGTTCGTCGAAGATGGCGACATTCAGTATCGGAGCAAAAGTCTCCGTGCTCCAGATTCGATCCGACATGTCGATTGACTCATGTAGAGAAATGGTTGGCTGTACAAAGTTACCTACATCAAAGGGAGATTCCACATATTTCTTGCCTCCAAATAATATATCAGCATTGATTGACTGCAGATAGTCAATGGTACTGGAGTAAGTTTCAACAGCAGCTTTAGTGTGCATGGGTCCAAGCAAGGTAGTCTCGACTAGTGGGTCACCAGGCTTGACCGAGACATAAAGTTTCTTTAGACGACCAATGAACTCAGAGGCGACTTGGCGGTGAAGGAAGAGACGGCGAGTTGAGGTGCATCGTTGACCCGCAGTCCCGACAGAACCAAAGAAAACTCCTGGTACCGCCAAAGACAGATCGGCATCAGGCATCACAATCGAAGCTGAAAAGAAGCAGGTGAACTTTAGTTCGAGACTAACCGCCAAAGTAAAAGAATATACTTACCGTTGTTTCCGCCCAGCTCCAGAATGACCTTCCCAAATCTCGAAGCAACGGTTTGTCCAACAATGCGGCCAACCCGTTCACTACCAGTAAACGAGACTGTTATCAGGATTCGCAAATCAGTACTGCGGAAGAGGTAAAAAGGGTGTCCATGCGCTTACCTAGTTCGACGTCACCACTATTCACTATGGTTTCACCGACATGCTGTCCACCAGTGACTAGGCCAGCGACAGCGCCAGGAACTCCATTTTTCTCCAAAATTCCGGCAATTATTGACGTTACCGCAATTGAGCACAAAGGTGTGGTAGGAGAAGGTTTCCATATTGTCGCGTTACCAGCTGCAAGAGAAAGCGCAAGGTTCCTGTAGAACAAAAAACAAACACGGACCCTCAAAACCGGCTGCGGATCAAGGAGTTGAAAGTCTTACCAGCCATAAACTGCCACCGGAAAATTGAACGCAGACAAGACGGCAACAACGCCAAGGGGGTTTGGCACTAAAAATCCATGTGAATATGTTGGTGATTTATCGATGGTGAAACGCCATACCCTCTAGTATAGAGTGTCCAGGTCGTTCTGATGCAACGACCCTACCATTCATCATTCTTGACAAGCCCACAGCGTAATCACACTATAAACAAGTGTCGGATCAGCCATGAGGAAGGTAACGAAGAATAGAGAGCCATACGATGTCAATGAATTCTTGGACCTCTCCCACACCCTCTGACTTGATTTTTCCCATTTCTAAAGAAATCAGAGCGCCCAGATGCTCGCGCTAGAGTGTGTATAACATGTCAAGGAAGTCTGGTAACTCGCCATGCATCACCGACCTTGGCGGAAAGAGCCTCTCTGATTTGCCGTAAAATTTCACCTCTACGGGGTGCGGGAAGATCTAGACCAAGCAGTGAGACAGAGAGAGAGGAGGAGAATGGTGAGCATGTACTTCGGAAATAGATGTACGCCTCACGAGTCTTCTTAAGAGCATCTTCAGCCTCTGTTGGCGAAGCCTGTGCAAACCTCAATACCTCAAATTGAAGACGAAAGCATTATTTAAAGACACGTACCGTATTAATGCGTGCAAGAACCTCTCCTGTAGTTGGACACACAGACTCGATTACACTACCTGATCCCTTCCATTGACCATCAAAGACGCCGTGAACATCGCCTTTAGTTGGCAGATTCAACGCAGCAAGAATGTCAGTAGCCCTGCCAGATAGACCACGTTTGGTAACGAGAGATTTGGGCAGCAATGCAGTACGTCGAGCAAGAAACATGCTGTCCAGGAAAAAACTTGAATAAATGTCAGAGAGGATTCAAGGCGGCATATGGGCTAAATTGCAAGATCCGACTCGCGAGGTAGGAGTGAATACATCACGTGGCAAATTCAGTAGTGACGCGTCGACGCGTTCTGACTGCTCCTAGCCTCTTGTGCTGTAATCGACAGCAGCATTGAGGTCGTTTTCAGTGACACACGCATAGCAAAAACGAATAAGGATACTCTGAGGGCTTCCTTCCAAGAACCCATATGTCTTACATAAGCGGTATGTGCAGTTTTCTTTTAATTTCTCAAGCTTGCTTATCGCCACAGGTACAATCTTCATCTTTGGGCTAGAACTTGTGCAAAGATGGATGGGCGTCACTGGGGTCAGTATTCTTAGGCTTCTTTCTGGAAAAACTCAATTAAAAGTACATGTGTATATTCCGGAGACTGCCAGAATCATTGCGCCACCAATAGTGCTCCAACTACTTAGTCGAAATTATGTTCTGTCAAGCCCGAAATGTTTGGTATGAACGTGTCTCGAAGGCAGAGTATAAATATGCTTCTTGCGGCACGTCTTAATGACTTAATGATATTGATCATCTGCCGCGCAGACCAACACTCGTCGCAACAGATTGAGCGTTGAAACTGCTTACACGGCCACAAAGGTATCTCGCGAGATGCATTGAATAATTAGAGCGGGAGCTTACTCCTCTCCTGTCTATGTGGGCGGTGTAAGTATTCGGATTCAATTAATGCAACAAACAGAGAGAATACTACCGAAACAAGTAAAGAAGTCTGAAGAACTTGAAAGCTTTGAAAACCGGTTCTCAGAAGGAAGAGCCGACGGGCTATTCCGTAGCAATCTCCCACGAGGATTTCGCAGTACGAGATTTTACTTAAATAGAGGCAGGGTGGACGTTGAGCAAAACTGTTCATACCACTGGGCCCAACCTGAACCAGGAAACCCAGGCTTCATTCACCAACAAACTCAGGCATATACTCGACTTGGCGTGCGCCCTTGTTTCTGGGGTTTCTGACGGAACTTCGCGAGTGAGATAAATCCAGTAGAGGATCAAGTGTCTCCAATTCGGAATATATTGTCCAGCACATAGTGTACCCGGAATGAGGTGACATTTCAGTTCGTGTGTCATGTGAGAACTTTGTTTTGAGGGCTGCTGACAATCTATCTAGCTCCGAATCATTTCATATCATATCGAAGAGAATGGCATACACATACGTATACACTGAAATGTTGAATGAGCTCGTTCTCGTCGCCTCCTTGCACCCGCATTTAGCACGATGGGCGACAAAGACCAGCGGCGACCACTGAAGACGGAGGCGTGGACTTCCGACTAACAAAGTTCCGATTCAATCTGAGTTTCGATTTTAGCGAATCCAAAATGGCATATATGTTTCTCAATAGCGCGGAAATCTCTTCTGAGATGACAGAAAAAAAGGAACAAAGCCACGAAGAATTCATATCAGTAGGATTGCAAGCACAGGAGACGACGAAAATACGGGGGACCACATTGACAAGACACTCGCTCTCAGAATAGTCCGAGTAGGCGCTACATCATCCGACCTCTACCATGGATGTTGGGAATGTCATAGCTCGTCAAAGAAAGCCCCTTCCACCTGGACTTCATTCTTGCCTTTCTTTTTCTTCACCGACAATGGATCCTTTTCCTTTCTTTTTCGCTTTCTTGGCTGTAACTCCACCGACTCCTGATCTGAGTCGTCGCCATCGTCGCCGGCATCCTCTATTGGTGTCTCCTGGTCGTTTGACTTTACAGGCAGACTGCCCGAAGATTCTCCATCCTCCTCGCCCTCATTTGCGGATCCACCGTCCCCTTCGTCGTCGTCAGCCTTGTCGCCATCATTCCCAGTTTCGTGAAGACGATTAAAGAAAGATTCCAAGTTCGTGAGCTTCAAGACTTCGTCATGACCCACACTACCAGCCCAGCAATGACCTGACGGACGCTCTTCCTCGTCGTCAGAATCCTCGTCTGTCTGATGCCCTGCCGCAGCTTTCCCTTTACTCTGCCGCCCGCCCTTATTCACGCTCCCGCCATCCTTCCCTTCTCCGGCAGATTCGTCGTCATCAAGAGATAATTGGCTTATCCCCTCGCCCACCGCGATCCTCTCTACGGGCCATTCACCGTGGTCAGCGACGACGCCTTGCAATTTTGTAGGAAAAACATGTACGGCTCGCAGGAAGCCGTCTGAAGAGCCTGTGAGGATGGTGGAAGATGTGTCGACATCAGCTAGAGATGTAGGAAGCGCACAGAGTGCGTCGACGGAGTGCGGGTGGCTGGTAGAACAGAATTCAACAAAGAATGAATAATCGTATTATTCAGCGGGAGGCTTACCCTGGGATTCGGTCCACGCAATCGCCCCAGCCACTACTCCGGTTGAACACTGAGAGAATGCCGAGCTGTGTGCCGACAACGACCTTCGTCGCTCTGAATCAATACAAAAATTAGTAATCAAAGGCAAGCAAGCAAAGGCGCTTCAGAAAGCGAACAGAAAGGGTGAAAATGAAGAGAAAATATGGTACACCACACGTTTCCCGTGCTGTGCGGAGCGAAGAATAAACCGAAGGCTAAATAGAAGTCATTGGAAGCAGAATCAACCGAACACAAAATGATACGGCAAAAAAGGATCTCCTGTTTTAACTGCATCTATGCAACACGCATGTAAATGCGTCCTCAACAGATGTGAAACGAAATAGGAAAATGATAAGGAAATACACTAATGCTCGAGAGTTAAAGATAAAATGTCGACGGCATACCCTTTAATCGCGACAATGGACAGCAATTCGTCTTCTTGATCCTCGGACTGAGCAAATGGCTCTGTTTTTCTGGAACGCACATCTATCACAGACAACGTCCCATCGCCGCTAGAAGATGCACCTCACATGAATAGCCGCACTTCATCATCAGGAAAACAATAGTCATAATACCTTGTAGTTACCAAATGTTTCTTGTCATCCAGCCATAGAAAGTCTGTGATGTAGTCGAAGTGATGTACATATTTTCGAACTGAGTCCCTATTCCTAGGGTCCCAAAGCTATGTTCAAAAATATCAATACACTTTGCCACCAGATAAGAAACGAGATCCTGCACTTTGACAACGCCATCATCATCTCCAGTGGATAGCAGCCAGGACGCAACACTTTTGACGCGATTTATGGGGGTGCTGTTATTCCGCTAATTTGATCAGTGTACACAGTCTCAATCTAAAATGAAGTTGGCAACTCACTCGTGCGCTTTCGCTCGGGTTTCGACAAGTTTCGCGGTTGCTGTATCAATGGTGCTAGTCAACAGAATGTCAGAACGGCGCCCTAAGTTTTAAGTCTAAGGACATACAGTAACCCCTTTCCTTTCCCGGCAGCATAGAGCTTCGACCCATCTTCGTTTATGGTGATTCCTCGGACGGACTTTTGTGACAATTTCAACGAAAACACCTGTTTGCTTCTGCCTTCTTGATCGTAAGAGAACGCTTTAACTTTCCCGGAGAGTAGAGCAGAGTAGACCGTTGCATGAGAAGGATGAAAAACCAAATCGAATATCTGTGACCCTACAGATATTTCAGGCATTTGGAATAAGCCACCAAGGCGAGATTATTATATGTACTTCCAAGAGAGGTTTAGAACAATATATGTGGCTGGTAATGTGGGTGGACTCGAATTTCTGCAGCGTTCACAAGTTGAAGTAGAAATTAAAATTTTGGATGTTCAGAATCATGGGCGTCTCTTAGCACGTGCTCACGTGAAGGTATAGGCGCCCCTAGCTAACGTCTCGGCGACTCTCTTCTCTTCTTCGTCCGTAGCGAAACTCGTCGCCGTCATTTGCGAAGTATATGCTACAATTTCGGTCTATTCAGTAGCCAAAGTCAACCTGCTGAAGCATGCTCGGTGTCTAGCTTCTGATGCGGAGAGTTCAACTAATATTTCCCTCAGCGTCGCCCGAGCACTAAGGATCCAGGAGTCTGTGTCTGTCTGGCAACGAATACTATTCGTCAATCTACATGAACCACCTTTCAGCTTTGACCTTGCAACCTACTATGAAACTGCTCTCGATAGCGAAACTACTAGTGCCGCTTGCTCATTGTGTTGCTACCGTCCAAGGTTTTTTTCTCAATAATTTTCCCGCAAAAAACTTACAGTTTAAGCCAGCAAGATCAGGTTAATCGCTAACTTAGAATGCTAGGTATGTTTAGCTTGTAAACCAATATTCAACCTCTAACACTTCTACGGCAATTTAGGTTTATGAATAGCAGTCTAAGTAAAGATTGATAGGCTGAAACCATCAAGGAGGATGTCAATAATTCATCTGTCAAGAATTTATTGATTTCTACTGTGGATGCATGTTTCCAAGGTACCAAGTAGACAGACCGAGACGAGCACGGGCGAATATGTAATGCTATAGGTGCCTAGTTTTCGAGCTTGCAGCTCACTTCAGTCCAATATTTCAAAGTGGCAAAACATACCGAAAAGAAACCCATTGAAAGATATATTAAACAGGCGATCCAGAAGAAGAAGAGTCGGACTTGGAGAACCGTACGTTCCATGTTGCTTTGCTTCAGTTATACGGCTTGTGATTAGACAGGATTAGACCCCTCTTATCTTGCCAAAATCAGCTCCTAGATTTAGTATGCGCAGCGCATATCCACATATACCTCAAGGACACCAAATTTAACGATTTCGTTTTTCACATCACAGATCTATTCTACAACCCAGATCCTCATCACCCATCATATCAAGAAATGCCACATATTCATTCAAAGAATCTCCATGCATGTACGTACTGCATGCACAACACTGTTAAAGTTCTGCAAAGATCAGCGCATGTTTCCTAGTTGTTCAAATTGTCTCCGGTAATCCAGGTTCACAGTCCGCAGTATACGTTGCCAAAGCATTTTCTTGAAGCACATGAGCTTCGTATCTAGTATCTATACTATTTAGAGCCCGTTTCACCGGTCCTGCAAGGTACCTTGACATATTGGTAAGTATCATCCTTTGCGTATGTTTTAACCGCAAGAATGTCTATTTCGGAATGTCAAACAGCCTGATCACCCCATCATTGTAAGAACTTGGGGGGCTGTGGGGCCACAGATCTGATTCTCTTAATGCGTCATCACTACACGAGGAGGTTTGCTTTGATACCGCAACCCTTCGCCGGCGCATTTGAATGGGGCCAGATTGCAACGAGCTTAATGTTTGGCAGGAACCTTGAACAGTGGGCAACTCGCTGGTATGTATATGTATCTTGAGCTCCAAGATCCTGGCCTCATCGCCGCGTCTGCAAAGATCCGTGTTATTCTGGCACAAAGATGGCCCGAAACACTGACTTGATCTACTTAATACTCTCAGGATCTCGTACTATGTGAGTCGGTCAACTTCTCATTTCTTTGACTTGAACTTAAGTTATCGTTTGCCGCTCAGTCGGTCTACCGTGGCTAAAGCTACTCGGATGGGCATGGACAGGTTCTTCAGCTTCAAGCTAGCGATTAGTACTTGCTGTAGCCAGTGGTGAGAGTGCTGGTGAAAATTGAACTTAAGTTCTCCGTTACTAGCGGTCCGTATTGACTTACTCTTCACCGGTGACAGTGCATCCAGGACTCTGATTGGGTCACGTTGATCAGTTGTACCTTCGTCACTCATGGGACCACTATCGAGGCAGGTATACTTGGGTGTGTAATACTATAATACAAACGAGCGGCGTTTAAAGGCAGGTTACCACCGAGGTATGATGACAGTCAGAGGGGAGTTCGATGATACTCATGGCTTCCATACGTTTAGTACCTTTTGGCTATTCGTCCGCTCTAGTCATCTCTACTTCGGAAATGAAAATCTAAGACCGGACTTAACGCCGCAAGAGAGCCATGACAAGCACTATGATTATACTTAGTAAATATGAATCTATATGATAGCTCGCCTGGAGGATGTTTCACAATTTGACGTGTCATCCAAGTGAAATTCTCTTGCGTCAACCTCAGCGTCTATTCAGTAAAAGTACCATTGTCCTGGTGACCATTTCACGTCGTTCCAAAACGTCCCAAACGAAGCTGTCTTCTATTAAGACAGTGACAACGCGATCTCCTCGGCCTTGTAGTCATAGCCCTATCGAACAACCACCAAAGCCTAACATGGATCCGGATATGTACATAGGGGCGGCTCGTTTTATCTGTCTCCGGCCCATGCTTTGAACCTTCACTCAAAGGAGAGTATAAAATGATAGAACTTGTCACACTGTACTCCTTAGTATAGTAAAACCTATTGTTCAATGTCTTGGGCATGGAGATGGTTGTAGATGTAGTTGGCAATAAAGATGTCGATCCAGAGTACCGACTAGTAAGTATGGGATAAAACACAATTGCTTTGAAAGATCTGTGAAGAGACAGTGACAGGGTGATAAGCTACTAGACAGGCAGGTACTCCAAAAGAGACATATCTCACTTCTAGCACGAAGGCAGAGGAAACACAGACGTGGCAGTATGAGAGGCAGCTTTCTGGCCTTGACTCAAGGTCCTGACATTGTCAAGAAGATCTTGATCAATGAGGTTTCCGTTCAAATGAGCTCAAACCTTGCTCCTTATTTCTCTCAAAAAATTTTTCATCAGTTTCTCATCATACTTTCTGAATTTACCCAAACTGTCAAGAGAATTCCCTCCTGGCTTTGAATACCAGGGTCCGGTCATCTCCGACAACACTAGAGGCGTCTTCTCTGGTTCGAGTAGACGGGGATTCTTCGGACGACGAAAGATTATCTTGAAGCGATCTGAAGTGTCCTGGAAATTTTCAAAGGACGACGAGATCTCAGAAGCAAGAGTGAGGAAAGCACACCGCTGTTTCTGCGCTAGTTAGATATGGGACGTTGTTAGAACACATAGTGAGTTGTCAAGAGCTTTTCCTACCGTTGTGAGGGGTCTCGATACAACATTTGTGTCGACGAGATTGGTTGCCTGCACACTGCCTTCTTCGTCCTTTTTTTCTTCTAACCCGAATAGGTTTTTTGTTCCCTCCAGGATCACATCCTCTGAGCCCGATCCTCAAATGGGTACACTACATAGTAGGACACCCAAGGCCGAATATATCCACGGATTGCACTGTCGCATGGCTCGGTCTAGAAGCCTGCAGGCAGTTTGCTCGAAATGAACAATAGTTGCTCATGCTTATACCTGCCGCATCACTACCTCCTTATGCTGGTGAGTTAAACGCATCATCCATAGCTCCACCAATGGTACTAGCTTCACCCCTTGAAGTCTTAGGACGGCCTGATGAAGCATCTCTTTCCATTTCTCTTAATTCTTCGCTTCCTGGCTTTCGACAGGTGCGACAACACCGATGCTACCACCGGATGCGTCTGTTAGACTTCCTAGGCATATCTCAAAAGCAGCTTGGTAAAGGAAGCCTTGAGGTATTCACGGCTTTCTTGATAGTAATATCGTATGTCATTTGGGCGATCACTGGAGCCTGAGGGTGCTTAGTTTGCTCAAAAGAAGCGTGAATGAGTTGGAGAAGCCAATTTACAGAAATAGAGTGACCTTAGAGAGAGCCACCGAAGACGACACGAGCCAGCTACAAGCAAAGAGTATGCAACTTCAACAAGAACAATGCCAAGAGCGGCTAAGCTTGGTGGAGTTCCTGTCCTCTTCCTCCTTCTCCTGCATCGACCACAGATCCTAGCTGAGTTCCCGGGAAGTGCTGCTTATTGCCTTGAAGGCAGAGAACAAGGGAGGGACCACGCTCATTCCGGCCCGTCCGAGCCACTTTGTTAGTTTGTAAAGATGTTGCCAAACAAGGGCTCTAGACCCGCTCCTGCTCGTCCTGCTCAGCAACACCCGCAAAACTGTGCCAAAACTTCTTTCATCTAGTGGAACGCATCGTAGTCAAAGTAGGATGAGGAAGGGGAAACTTGGAGAATGCCGGAACTAAAGCTGAATAGAATGCCGCAGAGAACTTGCTTTGACAGATCAAGACTTGGACCTCAAGTTTGCAGATTCAAGACTGACCAAAAGCTCAAAACAGGTAGCTGAAGTACAGCCAAAATTTATGCCATTTACCTTCAAATTCACTTCATTCACTGTATACTGGTCCCCTCTCGATCTTCTAAGCTCCGGCCACTTCATTTGTATCGGCTGCCACTGTTGCCTTCTTGGCTACCTCTCCTTCTTCTCCACTACCGTACCCCTCCACTTTCATATCATTCAACCCCAGCTCCTCATTCTGCGCCCATGTCCTTTCATACTCCTCGATCTTCATTGCAGGGTCGGGATCAGGTGCGTACAAATTCTGCACGTAAGAGTTAGCCAGAGGATCGTCGAGGATCAGCGTGAATGGTCGGTCAGCGGCTTTGAGCTGGAGAAATGAAAGGAAACAAATGACATGAGCTGTACCGATAGGCGGAGCTGAGAAGACAACGGCCTCACCGTTTTCAAATCGAAAAGGAACTTTTCCAGCTTCTCCCTCTGGTCTTTCTCCGTACTGTCACCGCCAAACATCTTCTCTGAGAGTTCCTCATACACTTGCTCTAAAATACCTTCAAGAGTGGTGAATCGTCCACCGAGTGTGCCGTGTGTCAGCTCAAGGTCAATTTCTGGTATCGTCAGGCCTGCAGTTTCGGACTATGCAAAGTGGCACAAGAGGACGAAGATGAGCGCGATGGAAGAGTAAATGAACGAAAATATTTTACCTTGAGAATATCCCTACTCAAATCCTCCTTGTCTTCAACAGCGAGCGTGATTCGTCGACCTTTCTCTGAAATAGCGGAGCCAGATTTGACCTCATTGTCACGGTACCCACACCGGTCGCAACTTGTTGACATGATGAGGACATCCTATAGTCAAATATAAGCTCAGCTACATAGACGTTCAAAGCAAAAAAAGGAGGAATGAATACCTTGAAATGTGGGATGTTCATCTTCTTCATTAAGGTATCGGAAGGATGTCCACAACTCGAACAAGCGCCAGGGAAGATGAAAATTTCTTCGTTTTTGCCCTCTGCCCCGCCACCGGTTTGTTCTTCATCCTCTGTAGATGGCTTAGCTGAGGTTTGAGTAGCATCTGAGAATGTGCGGTTGATGAGAGAAGAGCCGATGATACGATAGACGATCTCACCTTCCGCTTCATCAGGAGCAACGAGACCTAACATCACGTTCTGTTCTAGTGTTCTAGGATATGTCCGCATACTCCACTTAGGGTCCGCCATGCTTTCGATAAACTCAATCCACGAGTTCCCCGATGGGTCATCCAACTTGATCGTGAAAGCCGGCATGGGGAGGTCCTTCTCTGAGGATTTTCCAACAACCACTTTCTTATCATCATCGTTATCTTCGTCCTCGTCTTCTTCATCACCAAGGATCTCCTTCATCTTATCTATCAAAGCCTGGATCTTCGTGTATGCATTTTCATCTTGTATCCGTCTCAAGGGCTGGTCGAGGCTAAGATCAGCGACAATGTCACGGATGAGACCTTCTACTGTCGTGAGCTGCCCTCGGGAAGACGGAAGAGTGAGCTCTAGCTCCGGTATGAGAATCGTGCAGAAGGCTGAGCGGACGATTTGGCGATCCAAATCGGAACGTGCTAGAATGCGGGCAGTGTAAAGTGTTCCTTCCGCTGCAGATGTAGAGTATGATTAGAGATGTAGGAGGAGGCGAGGCATCGGAAGAGACA